>JAIKVD010000010.1:0-52288 GCA_024679075.1 Phytophthora uliginosa | reverse complement strand
ATTGCCAGCAGCTGCAGAAGCCGCGGCGGCTTCCGCCTGCGACGTGGCGGACGCGTTGAGCTTGATGGAGACGCCGCCGTAGAGCTCCTCGTCCTCGTCTTCCTCCTGTTCCTTGGGCTTCTCCGTCTTGACGGCGGCGCCTTGGCTGGCCTCCCACGTGGCTCTGGACTCCTCGGTCTTGGCCTCCTCCTTGACGCCGGCGCGCTGCGTCGTCACCAGCACATCCTCGCCGAAGTCCTCGTCCTCCATAGTACTGGGCTATAGGATATGAGCGCACCGTTGCACCGCTAGGGGATGTTGGTGTGCAGCACACCACGCGGGTCATGTTTTGAAACCCGACCCGTGGGTGGGTTCGTATTTAGCCGGAGCATGAAAGTGAGTGGTTTCTTGCTCGTGATTGGCTCGCGACCGCTTACACTTGGGATTTGTATGCTGGCGCCTCCGCGGCCAATAGTTTCGCGGCCCGCACTGCGCCCGGAGCCTCGCCGACTCACGCAGTTCTTCTTGTCTCGTTCGACTTTTGCAGGTAAGCGGTGCTGTCCGGCTATGATATGACGGTCTCTAGGGAGGCCGATGCGTTTCGAAGGGATGGAAAGTGGGGCGCGCGCGACGCGCCGCATGAAACTGGGACGGAGGCTGCCGCTACGAGCTGCGGCGCGCAGGAATTGACGGAGATACAGGCGATTCAAGATTTTTTAGGCCACAGCTGAGCGCAGAGCTCCGTCCCGGAAAGATCGCGGCGTTGTCAGCGCTGCCTCCACTGCGGCCGCATCCGCGCTTCCCTCCCCCGTCGAACGCAGGCCTCAGGTCGCTCTGAAGATGCCTGGAAGTGCAGTTGCTAATGAGGTTTTGCCTGGTCATGTACTTGCTGCTGCAGTTTAGTCAAAGATGCCGCACTCCTTCGGTTACCGCGCCCGCACGCGCGACATGTTCGCGCGCCCGTTCCGTCAGAGCGGCATGATCAAGATGTCGACGTACCTGCGCACGTTCAAGGTGGGCGACTACGTGGACGTCAAGGCCAACGGTGCCGTGCAGAAGGGCATGCCCCACAAGTTCTACCACGGCCGCACCGGCCGCGTGTACAACGTGACCAAGCGTGCCGTCGGCGTGCGTGTGAACAAGGTGGTGGGCAACCGCATCATCCACAAGCACATCAACGTGCGTATTGAGCACGTGCACCAGTCCAAGTGCCGTCTGGGCTTCCTCACGCGCGTCAAGGAGAACGAGCTGAAGAAGAAGGAGGCTCGCGCCACCGGCGTGCGCGCCCAGATCAAGCGCACCCCCGTGCAGCCCAAGGCCGCCTACACCCTGAAGGCCAAGGGCACGCAGCCCATCACCATGGCGGCGCAGCCGTTCGTGGACCTGATGTAAGTGGCTCTGGTGCTCTGCACCATTGCTGCGACGCACTGTTGGGACCTTGCGCGGTCGCTTCGGGCCGTAACCCCAACGAGCTGGGCTAAATGAAAGAACGAGTCGAATCATCGGCGTCTACCGCTCTTTGTCTTTTCCCGTACCTATAGTCCTCTTAATCGTTCCTAAATGCGCACCACACTTGGGCCAACTGCTCCATCGCCATATTCCGGCCTTCGTGCCATGCTGGGTTCCGGCATCATATCATATCGTCGTACTTACAGGGAGTGTCTGCCAAATCCGAGCCATTTCCACATTTTGTGACTCTTCACCAGGCTCGGCGATGGACGCTCCGATGGACGACGCTGCCATGGAGCAGTACGCGGACGTGCGTGGCCCGTGTTGTCCATGCATCATAAAGTGCTGTGACTTGTGTGATTGAACGCCCTCTTGCTTGTGCTGCGCAGTGGCTGGACAATTTGGAGAAGACCGACCCGGAAGGCTACCAGCAGTTCATTGCCACTATGCAGAGCCAGCTGCAGGCTGCCGGGCTGGGACCCGAGACTGGGGGTGGTGTGCCACAAGGAGACGCGGATGCGGCGCTGTTCGACATGCTCAAGAGCTCTGCAGGTGCACGGGGAGGAGCCAATTCACCAGGTGCGAAGTGCTGGCAGTCAAGGGATGCAGTGGGTGAGAGAGTGTGGTTGGAAGAAATATTTACTCGGCTATTGTGGTGTATTGTGCAATTGATGGGGGATACTGTAGATTTCAAGCCGCGGTTCCCTGGTGACAAGGTCATGGAGGAGGACGGCTTGAAAGCAACGCTGGAAGGGGTACGATGCAAATTGGCAACTGGAGGAGCGGGTCCACAAGCGGCCACCAAAGATATGGGAGTCTGAGTTTTGACAATTGGCGGTTGGTAGATGTACATCGATGTGAAGCCTGGATTCGTCATGAAGACGAACGATGTCAAGAGCAAGAAAAAAGTGAGACGGCTTCTTGTTTTCTGTGGGAAGTACTTTATAGTATTCCTGGCAAGTTCTGACCATCATGAACATCGTGGCTGGTACAGGTATTTGTGAACGTAGTGTACGCTGACGAGATCCAGGGATTCTCGGAGAAGAAGAAGCTGGACGGTGAGGGCAAAGAGCAAGAGGTAAGTGAACCTTTCAGCTACTTTACCAGGGACAGCAGGGGATACTACCCCCGCTGCTGTTGGGACGTTGAATGAACACTACTAAACGATTATTCGTTTCTCCCTTTTCGTTTAGGGAATTCATGTGCCTCTGAGTCTGGGTGCTCCGCACGAGGTTAAGGATAAGAAGGGAGTAAGCTCGCTGGCGTTTGATGTGGCGGTAAATTCGAAGGTTGTCGAAGACTGCCAAGCAGACAAAACAGGCGCCTTCCGCAACTTCGTGTGCGAGCTGGCGATCGAGTACATTGACCAAAAGGTAGGAGAAAATAGTCTACTACTCATGGACTGCCTATTGCCCGCTACGCGAACTGACGTCGTCCATCTCATGTAGTACAAAATCAAGCTCGACGATCGCTACAAGCTACCGCGACTGACGTACCGTGGTGAGCTTCCTCCTCCAAAACACTACATTCGCAAGACGCAGGCACCCATTATCCAAGAAGTTGCTGCAAACAACTCGGCAGCTTCTAAAGAGACACGAAGTGCGAATCCTGCAGCACAAAAATCAACTAAGGCACCAAGTGCGCCGAAGACGGCTACAGCTCAGCACGAGGTGTTCGAAAAGCACGGCAGTGAGCGAACGGTATGCTCAAGACTCCCGTCTATTATGAAGGGTAGTACACCTTTGTCGCCTGAAGTTCTTCAACAAGCGGGCTCTCAGTTGATCATCTCCATTCGGTTTGAGAATGACGTGAAGACGGCCAGCGATATCGACTTAGAGCTGCATGCTGAGCTTTTGAGCGTAAAAGCTGCTACTCACCACGATTTGGGTATGTAGCTGTTCTGAAACGATTAATGGTGTTGTGGAGACTAACAATTGGGTGCAATTTCTTCCAGAAATCTTCCTTCCGTACCCTGTGGAAGTAACCTCGGCGGCGGTTTGCTTAGATCGATCCCGAAATTCGATGGAGATGACACTCACCATCGATAGGTCATGGAATACTCTAGGGCCTGACTGCGGCTCAGCCCCTTGGCTGCTTGCACGAGCACTGGACGGGGAAAATGAAGCTGGGACCACACGAGTTAAAGACACCGCGTCGCCCGCGACTGATTCTGCCCAAGCGAAGCCCAAGTCACTTGTAGAGATGTTCCATCTCGTCAATGCTGCCGATTCTAACGAAGCGTGGCTTGGCAACGGATCGGCATCGAAAGCGACACCGCGATGGGACCCTGTTATGGAAGACGAAGAGCTCCCAGAAGACCGATTCCACCGCAAGGATATGATGTCCATGCACATTTTGGAGCAACGGAGAATCGAACGGGAGCAAAAGGCGAAGGAAGCAGAAGATAAACGCAAAGAGAGGCGCGCCGAGGTAGAGGAAATGCAGGAGAAGGCGAAAGCGGCCGGCAAAACATGGCGTGAAATGTACCCGACTGAGCTGGAGACGACCTATATAGACATGGAGGACATCGTACGCCAGGAAAAGGTACGGCTGGACCGTCATCAGCAGAAAAGAGAAGAGGAGGACCCCACCGCAAAAGAGTGCGTGGTGATGGAGGACGCAAAGCTTGCAGCCGCGAAATGGTCGGAGAACAACAAGTACAGCAACCTCGACTTGCAATCTGCATTGGCGTTTGACCTGCTCTAAGACGATGTAGACTGCATCATAACCCCTCCATTCTACTCCTTCTTTGCATAGTTGCGAGCACCGAAGATGGTCGACCCCACACGCACGTGCGTGCTTCCGCACGAGATCTAATTCACACACAAAGTCACCATCAGTCCAACATCTCTAAACACAATATCACTTTCCAGACTCACCGCGAGCTCAAAGTCACCCGACATGCCCATGCTGAGGTCTAGCTCCGTTTCGGCCTTGCCGATGGCGTCAGCCACGCGCTTGCGGCAAGCCACAAGGCGGTCGAAGCACTCGGACGTGGTGTCTCCGTACCGGCCGATGGTCATGAGACCCATGAGGTTCAGGTGCTCACAGGACGACACAATGTGCTGCGCCAGCTCGACGGAGCCGTTGGCGTCAATGCCCGACTTCTGCTCCTCCTCACTGGTGTTCACCTGCACCAAGACGTTGAGCTTCTCGGTGCGGAACTCGCCCGACGCCTTGTTGAGGGCATTGGCGATCTTGATGGAGTCCACGGTCTCCACCACGAAGAGGTTGGGCACGTCCCGCACGAGCGGCTTGGCCTTGTTGGACTGCACGTGGCCGATGTAGTGCCACTTAATGTCCGCAGGCAGCAGCGGCGCCTTCTGCACCAGCTCCTGGATCTACCCAGTTTGCCATAAATAAATGTATTAGCACCACAAATAAATGTATTAGCGCCACAAATAAGAAATGATACATCTAAATGTGGCATCCGTACGTAGTTTTCGCCGAAGTGGCGCTGGTCGGCCTCGTAGGCCTCCTGCAGGTCTTCCAGAGGCTTGGTCTTGCTTACGGCCACCAGCGTACACTGCTGCTGCCACGCGCTCTTGGCCACGGCCTCCGCCACCTTGGCGCGCACCGCCAGCAAGTTCTTCGCCACTGGCATCTTCTAGCAATTTGCTTTCCTCCAGATAAGAATATGTATAATGACATTCAAGACACCTTCGGTCGACACACGGATTACTGGCGACATTACTTTCAAGTTGAGTTGTTTACTCGCAAACGAATGTGTGCCGGTGGTGACGCTGATAACAGAAGACGACCTCGTTGTTGCCGCTGTTGTCCCCAGCTCCGAAGAAAATTCAATCGAGCCGGATCTACTGCCGTGCAGCGATAGCGATCACTGGCCCACAGTCATTTCTGGTTCAGCCTCGAAGGGTTCACAGCTTCCTCCACTCCCTGGTAAGTCTTGCAAGTTGTGGCACACCTTATCAACCAGCCGGGCCCTTACATGCGTTGAGGTGCAGATGCCAGACACGGAGTCTAACGTGTCCAACGACGAGGTGTGTTCGAGTCCCTCCCATTCCAGTACCGACGACTCGGACTCCGACAACTCGGCAACACCAGTGGAGTCATCCTCTTCTCAGCACGGCTGGCTCGAGCCGACAGTGATCACCGCTGCGGCCGACAGGATCCTGCTGCAAGTGGATGTTGCGGTCACCGCTGCGTCCAGCAGGATCATGTGGAGAGTGGGTACTGTGATCGACGCTGTCTTCGCCGATTTCAAGTTGTTTATGAGCACGAAGTTGGACGACCTCCTAGCCGTCATTTGTGACAAATTCCAGGAGCAGAATCAATCTCTCAAGGCCAGATTCCAGGAGCAGGAACGAGCCCTCGACGCCCAGAACCAAGCTCTGAAGGCGGAGATACTGGAATTGAAGATGGAGATGCGTCTTCTACTGGAGTCGAGGGAAGGGCCCGTTGATCTCAACGTCACCCGATCGATCAAGCGTCTCCGAAGTCAAACTAACCCAGAACCATCGACTATCCACCCCCGAGATTAACCCAGCCGGCCTTTCAGTGGCCCAGCCGATCTAGTGGCCAATTATCGTACCAGACGATGTTGAGGACAGGTAGTGAACGGCAATCTCCAGCATTCATATTTTTAAATAGATATCTGCATACCCAGCAGCAGTTCCAGCTCCAACTGCGCACGGTGGCATTTTTTCGGCCCCACACGTAGACCTGTAGAGTATTTTATTGCAGTTTCGAACTCCGTAATAATCATTTCAATACATCTACTTCCAAAAATCAAGTCAAAGCAACCCCGAGCAGTCCACTCGACCATCAAGTGGAAGAAATTGTGATCTTATATTTGCATATGGTAAGCCGGAACGCGGAGTGCAGTGGCAAGCAAAGACGAACGAAAACTATTTCGTTTGATGCCTAAAATCCGAGTGAGCTATCTTCAGATTGAGACGACAAAGCACTGGTTGATGACGATAAGCTATCCCAATCAGCGGCTGAATCGCTGCCATCCCAGGAAATGTCTTCTGAGGCAGAACTTGAGTCAGCGAACCAGCTACCCGCAGAAACATCAATAGAAGCTGACCCCGACACCAGGACCAGCGTATCGCCCGTTGCCGCGCTTTGTGACTCGTCTGCATCCGATGCCGAATTTTCAAAGGAATCAAGTAGCGAGTCGCCCATCGAGTTTTCAAACGGGTTAGCCAACACGTCTTCGGAAGTGGAGGAGGTGTTGCTGCCAAACGAGGCTTCCATTGATTCTTGAGCTGATCTGGAGTCATCATCCGGCGCACTATCGGATGTGCTTTCAAGCGGTTCATCAGCGGAGGAATCGCTGTTGGAGCCATCTGACCCACTCTCAACAGTAGTGGCTCCGAGACTACCCGAGCCGTTCGCCGTCAACGCGCCTCCAATGTTCGCGCTAGCTTGATTCTCTGTACTTGCAATGTCGCTTGTCTCGGGTGCCCCACCTACCGACACGGCTGCAATGACGCCGAAGACCACACCACACACCACCAGCAACGCGATCGCTCCGCGCGTGCTCCACGGTCGCGGCGTTGGGACCGGAACCGACCGTAGCACTGGGTATCGCGTTAGTGCTCCGCCTTCCATTTCTTCAAGTCGGTCAAAGGCAGCATCGTTGGGATGGTACAGCAGGTTGTTGCTTTCGGTCATCATGGTCGCTGTCTTGCTTGCTTCTACTGTGAACCTTCGAAGGCCAACTAGGTACGTTAGCGTTGAGTGTTTGAGCTGCTGCAGTCGAGTGGAGAAATGACCACCTCCCTCCGATCCCCCGAAATCCATCGAGTCCGTTGGAAACGAATGAGCTGCGATCGCTCCATCGATATTCTCCACCTCCACTTCCCATACAGCCTCCAAAATAGTCGATACAAAATGGACAACCTTTTCTGCATATCTTGCCCAACTTGACCCTCACAATCACTCATCGCATGATAGTAAAAGCAAGAACAACTACGAAACCAACATGAGACCCAGCAAGTAAGCTTACCAACCACAATTTCCACCAGGTTGCACTGACATCTTAGTGGGTACTCCACTCCAACCTATTCCCACAAACTTTACCACATTTAGTGTACACCACGCCATACACACCACAAAACACACATATCGTTCCGTATCTCTAGCCTCCAGTCCGTGCCCTAAAATTTCCTGAGCTCTTGACCACATACGCTGTATCACAAACACTGACCATGCTGCGCGCCTTCCTCGCTAGCCGCGGCAGCTTGGTACGTCGCGTACAGGGCCTCCCAGCGGCCAAATCGAGCGCCGTCCAATGCTTCAGTGAGTCCTCTCGCCCTCCACGAAGCCGTACCTGCCGAATCGACCTGTGGCGCGCGCGCACTTGGGTGGAAAAAGTGGCGCCGAGTCTGGAAGTGTTCCTGGCCACCGAGAAGCATCTGATGGTGCCGCTCAAGTTCACCGTGCCGTATGGAGACCCTAAGTACCCCGTGGAGGCCTGGGGCTACCCGCTAGGTATGCACTGCAGGAACCTGCGCGTGCTCAAGCAGCAGGACAAGGAGATGCCGTTCTTCGCGCTGGACGACCTGGAAGCGCTGGACTTCCCGTGGGATATGCGGCAGCACAAGTGGGAGGTGCTGGTGCTGCCGTCGCTGCAGAAATACTACGAGATCAACGGCCACAGTGAAGTGCCCAGCACCTTCGTGGTGCCATCGGACGACGACCGGTGGTCCAAGGTGCTCTGGGACTTCCGACTTGGCCAGTCCGTCACGAGCATGAGATATGCGGATACATACAGGACACAGCGCGAGGCGTCCGAGCACGAATTGGACAAGATCGAGTTCTCCACGCAGAGGTGGCGAGAACGCATGTGGGACACGAAGATTTTGCCGGCGCTGGCGGCGTTCAAACGCGAGTTTGGACACTGCAACGTGAATTTCAACTTTGACGTGCCCAACGATTCCAGCTGGCCCAAGCTGACGAGGGGGATGAGACTCGGAGCTACTGTCGCCAATATGCGCTGCAGACGCAATTACGACGACATGGCGGAGCGAGACAAGGACAAGTTGAAGGAGATCGGGTTTGTCTGGAACCCGGAAGACGACCGGTGGACCTATAGAATCATGCCGGCGCTCGAGGCGTACTGCGAAATTTGTGGTCATGGCTGGGTGCCCGTCGACTTCGTTGTTCCGAATCGAAAGCCGTGGCCGGAAGAAACGCGCGGATTGAGGCTGGGGAATATTTTCATGAAGGTTCGACACACGGGGGCATACTCATCATATGTGAAAAGAGATAGTGATCGCTTGCAAGCGCTCGGAATCGACTTCAAAATGCCTTACGAACCGTTCACAATGGCGATAAGGGCGCAGTGTTGAGAGCGATACGGAATCTACTTGAGGTCGTGGGAGGTTAGTGAAGCTTCAACGGCAGGATTGACCAGTACCCAAGCTCACGAGCTCGTGGAGTCTCACAGTATATGCACTTGCTTAGAGGGCTCCATTTTTGCATTCTGTTTCTCGATACAGTACGAGTATTTTCATGGACAACCCCACCGTCTCCTTCAGTCAGGCTTCATCCATGTTCTTAGAAAAACGTAGCGCTCGGTAGGTTGGTAAGGGTAGCGTGGAGCCTGTTCAATTTGAGACGCTGCTTTAGTTGGAAGGCACATCAATAGGTATAATACATACTTACACTGCAGTATTCGATCTCATCCTTACAAACACACAAGGAGGGGACGAACCGAGCCAACAATCCCAGTTTTTCGGGACTCGGTGTCTCTTGGGAGCCCTTGAAATGGGCTCCACTGATTTAGCGCTCGGGGCTCTCCACAAAATTGGGCTCGCCAATTATCAGTGCCAGGGCTCACTCTGGGCTCCTTTGTTTTGCTCTTCAGCGTGCGGGTTTAAGCAAATCAGCCAATAGCAGCAAGGGCTCGCTCGGGCTCGTGCTAAATCGAGGAGCCCTGATTTTGGTAAATCTGGGCTCCCCGGTTTGAAACGGAGCCCAATTATTCAGGGAGTCGAAATTCGGGCTCCCTTTGGAGAGGGGAGTCCGGATTCGGGCTCGGTTCTTCGTATAATACATGTACAGTTACTGTACATGTATTATACGAAGTACTATTTTACGCAATGAATTGATGATGATGGACGTGTTACGCGTTTACCAAGTCGCAATGAATTATGTAAGTTAAAGGAAAATCTGCGTGATCTATCTTTCTATGCGTTATTAGCTACATGTAACTCAGGTTATTCCGTAATACAGTACATACCTGGTATATCCCAATTGATGACAAGACGTACAGAGGTGTATTACAATACATGTACGTCTTAAGTGGAGTACTGTACTGTAAGCCTAAGATAAGACACGGACGTCTACTGTACATTTAACAGTCGACGGACACTGATTTACTCATGCACAGCACAATAGACTCCATCAAATGAAAATTTCATACCTCCCTACATTCACTGAATATCTGGTACACTAAAGTGTACATTGTATGTGATAACATAGCGGTAGGTTATTCGGTAGTATACCGTATTCCTTATGTGCTTACTGACGTTCAGTCATTCCTGACAACCCCACCAGCCAATCATATGCCTTAAAAAAGAACGTCGCAGCGGCTTATGTGCTAACTGACAGTGTCAGGGACACGCCCCACGTACAGAAAATGCAGCGCATTCCTTAATCGACGGCGATGCCGCAACACGAGGGCCGCCCGAAAACGACTGGCACCGGGCGGAAGAAGCCCACGCACCGTAGAAGCAGCTTTTCGAACCGACATAAGCTAGACGTTGTGAAGCACTTCATTGAGCACGACGACATTCAGGAGACTTTAGCTAGTTTTTATCCTAACCTGAGTGATTATGCTAAGGAACAGAGACGGAAGCTGGTCTACGAGTGGAAGAAGGGTGTGGCTGTGCTAGAAGCGCGCTTTGAAAACGCATCCGTGGCCGGCATGAAGTACGTTCGACAGCCAGGCATCGCTACAATCCTGTCTCAAGATGCGGCGTGCGCCATCGTTCAGTGGGTGAACCGATTAAGGAAGGATGGCGTTCCGGTTAGCTCTAAAATGCTGCAGCTTAAAGGCTTAGAGGTAGCGAAAGATCTAGGAGTTCTATCGTTTAAAGCATCGTGGCACTGGCGGGCGGGATTTTTGAGGCGCCATCGACTGAGTATTCGCGCCCGAACGCGGCAAGGACAAGTTACACCTGAGGCTGCCAACGAGCTGCCATTAATTTTGGTATGGAGGTCCAACAAAAATGATAGAGCTGCGAGTACAGAAAGTGTATAATGCAGACCAGACCGGTGAGTTGTTTTTACTAATCATTAACATTTTTACTAATTCTCAGTTTATTTATCGTTTGTTTAGCGGTGTTTTTTGAATATTTACCAAAGACAAGTATCAACACTCGGGGTGCCAAAACTGTGTGGGTTCGGCATGCAGTAAAAGACAAAGAACGTGTGACTGCCATGCTGTTAGGTGACTCGGATGGTTGCAAGTATACACCATATTTGGTGCTGAAATCCAATCGATCGACCGTGGACGGTGGCAATCGTTTGAACTGGGAGAAGCGCCGGGGATTCGGTATATATGTTTGGCAGGAGGCCAAGGCTATCATGCAAGCTCACGATACTGAGCTATACGCGAATCCAACTGCCTGGTGGAATGAAGACTTACACTGGGTGTGGATTCCAGCTGCGTCTATAGCACTCGGCTGTACACCTGGTGCAGTACTGAGTAGGTACTGGGAGCAAGCCACCGTCTATCCATACCCCCGCAGTAGAAAAAACAACTCCGAGTTGCGGCAACGTGTCCGTTCGCTGGAATGCTCGTCGCTGGGCCCGCCTACGCAAACACCGCGCGGCCCTGCTTCGCGGGCACCCCGCGCGGGTTTGTTGCGGCTACGCTCCTCGCAACCGCTCACTACCGACTAATAATGACATCGATCTCGCAGGGTTCTGATAAATAGCACTGGAATCAGATGGGCATGACATCGGCTATTTTGCGGACGCAATAAAACCTCAAAACCTCGGGCAAAAAGTGTCCGAACTTTGATGCTATTCTACCATACCTTCAGACTGAAGTTCAGTTGGCAATTCGACGTCGGACACTCAAGCGCCAAGAATCGTCAAGCAGTGGCTCCGACCAAATATGCGCCACATCCAAACCCTGCTTTTAGTTGCGGCTACGTTCCTTGCAGTCTGCAACACTTCCTCGGCAACACCAAACAACTCGAAGCTGGAAGCCCCGAACCTATTTCAGTCTGGCGATGCTGAGCAAGATGACAGGAACGCTCGCAGATTTCTTCGAGCCGACGAAAATGCTGCTGTCACCGAAGAGAGAGCATTTGACCTGAAGAAAATATTCGACGCCCGGATATTTTCCAGCACGTATTTGAACGTCATGAAGTACAATAAAGCTTTTAGACTCAAGGTGTTTAAGAAGTGGGATCAGTACTCCATGGAGCAGATCAAGGTCGCTATTGGAGAGGCGAAGCTGCACAACCCGCGTCTCGCAAAAGTAATGTCCAAAATCGCCGAGTCTACGGTCAATGGGATAAGCTTCGAACGCATTACCATACACCAGCCCAAGTGTGTCGATTGGCAGGGTGCCGGTAGCTGCAGGCAGCAGCGCCGCCTGTTTAATATACACTCCACATTACCTACTATAGTATTTCATTCATTTGCAAATTCTATTATTCCTCATAATGACGATACTGATTGAATGTCGATGCCGGCAGCGCCATGACTTGAGATCGTTCGGTAGCCTCCCATTCGTCCAAGCGCTCATCACGCATCTGCTGCGCGTTGAAGCTTGGATTTGAGTGTGAGCGCTGTGTAGCTCTGTGCATGTTCAGTTTGGCATACTCGTTTTGAAGCGAGCGCAGCAATGCCTCCTGCTCACCGATTGAATGTTCCATCTCGTGAAATCCGGTGGTGGCTTGCAGTGCAGCAGTGGCCGCCGCCGCGGCTTCCGCAGACGAATACGTAGAGCTGGTCATAGACAGCGAACTATACGCTGACGACACGGAGTTGTGCGCCGACGAGATAGACGAAGAGCCAACGGAACCGTTCAGCGTTGGCTGGCTGCTTGTCCGAGTGATAGGCGGACGTTTAGCTCTACGCGTTGACTGTTCGTAGTGGTGCATCTGGTACTGCTGTCCCATGATAAGCCTCTGCACGGGGGTCTGCTGGTGGGCCCCACTGAGATACTTGCGCTTCTCGTTCTCCAAGTAACGTTGCTTCAGGCGCTGTAATCGTTGGGCCTTGGAAATGGCTGCGTGCATCGGATCACCGGGACCATCGCCTAGCATGGCGAACTCCACGACCGACACATCGTCTTCATCATCATCATCGTCGACCGTCGGAACTGTAATTGACGGAGCAGAGGGGCCAACACGTCCACCAGTCAAGAAGTCGTCCATGCGCTGACCCTTGCGGTCAAGACGACCAGAGTACAGGCACCGCAGACAGAAGCGCTCCTGAATGACAGCGCTCGGGTGTTCTGCACTGCGGCGCTCGTGACGCGGAAGACACAACGTGTACGTCATAAGACACCGACCGCAAGCCGCTTCGCCACACGCTCGGCATTGAGTCAAATGACGCTTGAGTCGACCAAAGCGCTTGCCACAAGCAGTACACTGCAGGCGGTGACGACCGTGAGCCTTAAGCGCTTCGCGACGAGCGAAAAACTGCTCCTTGGGAAGAACCAATCCGTGGCGCATGATGTACTTGACGTCGACACTGTGCTCGACCTCGACAAGTGTTGGGGCCAAGCGGGTGAGGAAGGATCGCGTCATGAGAGCTGGCGCACTGCCGCACGGATCCAGGTACCCGCGCGCGATCACCTGTATGTTGTTGGCGCGTTTGTCGTGGCGGTACACTGTCGTACAACTCATCTGAGCTCGCACCAAGTCGAACTCACGGCGACTCATGGCCTCGACATGTTCAAGACCCAACGACTGCTGAACCTTCACGAGCAGTGGCTCACCCTTCGGCCCCACCACTCTCTGGGAGTACTCCACGAACGCGAAATCACGAGGCGAGATGAACTTGTCAGCCGGACTGAGGTGTGCCAGCCACTTGATGCCGAAGAAATGGAACGGATCCTCGGGTGTCTGTGTCTCGAAACTACGCAGCACTGCCGCGTCCAGGAACAACTCGCGATACAAGTCCGTCATGACGGCGCGCTCGTCCAGCGTGGCGTCGCAGTACAGTCCGTACTCGACGTCCTCCAGCGACATGTCATGGATCTGGCCGCTCACCACGTAGTGACGCAAGCCGCCGTTGCTACCCTCAGTCGCGTCCTCCAGCTCGTCCGCAGCCGCGTCCTTGCCGCGTTTCTTGCGGTACAGCGTCACATGCGGGCGCTTGTAGTGCACCTTCCACCGCTCACGGTGCTCGTCCACGAGGTCGTTGTTGTTGCTGTCTTCCCACGCGAACAAGGCGGTGAGCTCGAGCGCGTCGGCTGTGAGCTGCTCGCACGTTTCGCGGAGATCTTCCACCTGCTCCTCCGTCACATGCACGGCCGGGAAGAACTCGTCCGCGAGCGGGAAGCGCCTCCGCGGGTTCAAGAACTGCATCTCGATGGACAGCGCGTCGCCGCCGGCACTGCGGAATCCACAGCCGTTGGTGGTGCCGGCCACGCTCACAGGCCCCGCAACGGTAGACGCACTGTCCGAGCTGTTGGAGCGCCTCGACGACGTCTGGGCACCGCTCATTGCTAGCCTAGAAGCACCTTTGGCCTGCACGGGCGATCCGACAATGCAGACACGAACACGCGGTTCTAACGGCCAGGACCCCGAGTACCGTACTGTACAGAGTGTACGAGGTGCCGTGCCGAGTCGGCGGCAGGCAGCTTGGCTGCTTGCTTGATCATGCCGTCATTGATACAGGCGCAAGGTCAGTCGGTAAGAACTGGATAGCCGTGGAAGGGAGGGCAGGGGGGGGTCCGAAGTGAGCTCTTGGTCTCTTGATGAGCTTCTGCCGGGCATTGCCCATCTCCGATTCGGCGACGAGTTCTTGAACAATTCGCACTATTTGATTGGCGGAGAGAGACGAGTCAGGCGTTATACTTGAAGTTTGTATGTCTAGTCGCTTTTGCGACTATTTCGACCCCGCGGATGCAAGGCAGAAATGCAACGCGAAAGTGGAGGGATGTCCAGCACGACACGAGGCGAGGAGCTCTCCCTCCTTCGTGTAGACCAAGCGGATCAGAGGCCGACCGCACGGCAATCATTTTGCATCCAGAGACGATCCCGTCGTTCAACGACTCGTTACATGTAGCGTTGCCGAGGCTGGACCTGATCGGCGGCCCGGAGACTCAACAACTTGTTGAGCGCCTCTGAGTGCGGTTGTTGACAACAAACGCCGGAGATGGGTCCGGTAAGACACGTGCGTGTTGACCACGTTTGCTTGCAACTGACTGCTCCATGGCACAGCCTTCCAGTGGCGCTTTGGTTCCTGCTACGGTCCTCGCCAGGGCACCACGGCACTCGAAGACATTCCTAATATTGTACACTGGACACGATCCCTTCGTACCCGAAGGCTTCGGACTCCGAGTCCGAACGCACTTTGTCAATGACAAAGTGTTCGGTGCAGGATGTTGCTCAGCAAGCAGTGACACCGGCAGTCTCGCCCACCCAACGAGGTGGCACGTAGACGAACGCCAGTGGAGGGAATCATCAATTCACAGGGGTCAGCTGAAACTCGACCACCAGATGGGAAGCACATGTACCGGTTTCGATCGCTCGTTGGAAACGCTGCGTTTCACCTTTGTCTTGGCTGGAGTGAAATTCACTCGAGCCCCAACGACACCGACACTTTCTTTGTCTGTCTTGCAGCTCCGTCGTTATGTTTTCGCTGTCGAATTAAGAAAATTACCTTGGTAGGATATTAAATGGCCTACCAAGGTGAGGTGTTGAAGTTGCTTGCAGCCGGGTTTAACATGTAAATTGGCTTACGGTACATGTATCTACATGCTTTTACAGTGCTGTAGCAACAAACGACGATTGTTTCTCAAGTTATGGTGAAGTACATGTATTGTGTTGGTGAGGCATTTGTCAGCGCTGCTGCAACGACAGCTTTTGCTGCTTCAAATTGACTGGCAATCATTATGGTCGTTCGCCTTTCACTAATACATGTATGCACGTTTAGTCCGGCTACCTCGGCAAGGTCCAGCCAGACCTCATCACAGCCCAAGTTGGGTCGAGTGCACAGGCTGCTGACGGTGCGTCAGAAAGCGCCGCCGCGCGTGAATGCAGACTGCCAAGTTGGCAATCACTGCAGGCTGCAGCAACTACCGCCTTCGACTAGTCCCGCGTGGCACTCTAGTCAAATCAAAATCAAATTCGAGCCGCTTCCTCTCCGAGTGCAACGTTTTACACTCTCTATCGTTAAACACTGCTGACTGCTTTGCATGGGTAGCGGTGGCGCTGGTTGGCTTGAGTGGACAAGCACTACAGTTGTAGTGTTGGCATGGAGCTCGAGAATCCTCTGGATCGGTAGAGCATATCGGTCACCGATCATGACTCCTCTGGTACATGTATTCGCTTTATTTAATGCGGTAGCAAGACTCCAACTGGATGCATAGTGTGCACTGCACACCGTCAGCATTTTGTACTCGGAAAGTCTCTGCAAAGCCTTCTAATTTCGCATTGTCTTGTTAGTTTTCATCGCATCGACTTCAGTTGCGTCAGTTCTCTTCTGGCCGCATTTTGAGCTCAAGCAGCAACAAGCTGAACAACGATACCATGCCGTGCCCGACCACCAGTCTCATAATGCGAATAGGTACCCTCCTGCTAGACGAACTTATACCTGTGGATTGAAGAAGCATTCTCTGACAACAAGAAATTACAGAGTATTTGAGCGTACCTCATTGAGAGAAGATACACCCTTCACTCTAATTAGTCGTGCTTCGAAAATAGTCATGCTTCCGTACTTTTTCGTGTCACCTCAGACACCAGCTTTTTTCAAAACCGCTGAAAAGCTCACAAAGACAGCAGATTTAGACAGATCTCGCCGAGCTTAAGCCAATCATGGTCTCAGGTTTCAGATAAACCAAATATTGAGCTCACAGGAGCTAATCGAACATTTGGTTTTCTCCGATAAAAATCAAAAACCATAATTAGTCAGGGTCTGACTAATTTGTAATGCCGTCAAAAGCTTGCACGAACCTCCCAAGTTGCGGCCCCGTAGTTCTCTTCCGATCAAAGAAATCTGAAAGTTCAGCATTGATAGTTGACGTCTGATGGGAAAATTACTCCAACATGTAAGCAGCTAACATGTTCAGTACTTCAGTCAGTAAGCTTACAGTAAAGCTTACCGACTGAAGTCAAATAAAGGCGCCGATTCAAAATATCCTGGACATATTATCTCTTCTGTACTGCATGACTTTGATTCAGAGCCGCACAAGTAACAGTAAACTGAGTTATCTTGCCTCATTTTGAGTATCCGCCAAAATACGCATCACTACCCACTCGACACTGTGAGTAGTTTTCTGCCAGCCACTGAGCTACTTTGTCGTGACCGCCGATCACTGCGTCGCGCACTGCTCGTCGGGTACAGCCCTCAATGCAGTTTTCATGCAAAAAGCGGAGAACATCCAGATGTCCAAACCAAGCTGCGCCGTCCATCGCTTCTGTTGTGCATCCCTCGGTGCGGTGCTTGTGCAGCCACTTGACGACGTCTAGATGGCCGCATCGCGCAGCGGCATCCATTGCGTTCTGCGTGCATCCTTCGCTGCGATTGGAGTGGAGAACTGCACGACATCCAGATGACCAAAACAAGCGGCAGCATCCATTGCCTCCGTCGTGCATCCCTCAGATCGGTTCTCGTGGAGAAACCGCACAATTGAAAGGTATCCGCCGCGTGCCGCACGGTCGATAGCTCTCTCTGTGCATCCCTCACTGCGGTTTTTGTGTAAGAACTTGACAATACTCAAATGGCCACCCCCAGCAGCTGAGTTCATGGCCCAGGGACTGCAGCCTTCACTGCGGTGTGTATGCAGGAACTGTACGACATCAAGATGGCCCTCGGCAGCCGCGTAGTCCATTGCGAGATACGAGCAGCCTTCACGGCGTCGCTCGTGTAGGAACTGCACAACATCCAGATAATCACTGCGTGCAGCTCCGTCCATCGCATTGCTCGTGCATCCTTCGTCGCAGTGCTCATGCAGGAACTTGACGATTTCGATATGACCACCGCGCGCTGCACCGTTCATAGCGTCCATCGTGCAGTCTCCGTCCGTATTAGCATGTAGCCACTTCACCACGTCGAGGTGGCCATGTTCCGCCGCATGATTCATAATCAAAGGCGAATTTTAGTCCGGGTCAGGAGACAGCAGCTCCGTTCTGTGTTCATGCAGCCACTGCACCAAAGCGAGATCGCCACGTTTCGCCGCAAACACCATAGCGTGAACCGTACAGCCTTCGCTTCGATTATCGCGCAACCAATGCACCATGTGCGTGTTGCCGTACCACACAGCAAAGTTCATGGCGTATTTCGTACACCCTTCGTGCCGGTGTGCATCCAGCCACTGCACCACCTCGACGTGTCCTCGAGCCGCCGCCTCGTCCATAGCATGATGTGTGCAGCCTTCCGATCGGTTTTCATGCAACCATTGTACGACATGAAGGTGCCCTCGAGCCGCTGCTAAATCCATAGCTTTGGTGCTGGCTTGCAAGTCCTGAAAGGTTTTATCCAGCCACTTGACAACTTGTTGCTGGCCATGTTCAGCCGCGTGATCTAGAATTGCCCCATAGCCGTTGAACTCAGGGTCGTAGGCACCCAACCACTGCAGCATTGCAATGTCCCCACGCTGCGCTGCCGACAAGAAGCAACTGCGATTGGAGAGCGGTCGCAGACAGCGGGAGGTGGCGCCGAGGCGCTGCAGCAGATGCAAATAGCCGTAGTCCAAAGCTTGCGGGATGTTCCAGAGCCCGGAGCTGTCCAAGAACGCTGAGATCAGCGCTGCTACGTGCGGGAGGTGGTCCAACGCCTGCTGCTTCTCGCGCCACACCACATCCACGCTCGTGAGTACTTGTAATGGCGTCCAAGTGGAGGCCATGGTAATCCGAAAAAACTTTTGTGGAGAGGATTTTATCATTTACCCTAACCACAACACATTATTTTTAGGATAAAAATAAGGATCCATTTCTAGCTGGTCATGGCATGACCCACACACAGTGTGTGTGTGGGGATATTTATCGCTAGGCTCCACTGCCTACCGGCCTTCGGGGGCCGGGGGATTTTCGAAGTTTGATACGGCAACCTTGGTCATGCTTATGAAATACGACGCAACTGCAACATAAGGATGGGTGCTTCCTAGGGATGGGACAATGCATGCATCCATGCCACTTATGCATCTCGTGCAATGCGTGAATGCCATCAATGCGTGCATTTTTCACAAACGCGTGCAGTAAAACTAGATTCTCGGCAAAGTTAACACTCAAACGTTGCTCCTGACTACCGTCGTACGAATATGCGTTGCTGTTACTCAAGTCGTCAGCGGTCCCGCTACTGCCGGTCGAATCTTCGCTCTCCGCAGAATCATCGTCGACATCAGCGTCACTCTCGCTTTCGCTCTCGCTTTCGTCTGCCACCTTGTAGAAGATGTTGGCTTTAGCATCCTTGTTGCCAGCATTGCTGTAGATGAACACAAGCTTTTCCACACGCCGCGCATCCAGCCTGTTTCGCCGCTTGGTATGTATGAAGTCATGAATACTCCAGGATCTTTCACTTGCGGCCGATGACGTCAGAATTGTGTAGATCGTTGCAGCGAGAGGAGCTAAGAGCGGATAGTAGTCCTCGTCGGTCACGGTTTTGGTGACCTTGTCTGTCCACCACGCCATCGGCGAGAGTTTGCCTTGCTTTGCCCGCGTCTCGGGCGACCATCTACCTTTCTTCAGGTAGAACTCTGTGGCTTCATTTGAGATTTGTTCCATTTCTGCTGAGGACGATATGTGCCCAAGATGCACCGCGAGCTGCGAGATTGAACCGACACTAGTCGCAAAGTCTGCGTCCACAAATTCACTTGTTTCCTTCGTGTGGTCGAGCAGGAACGACGCACCCATCGTGTCAGTGTGCAAAAAGTCCCATTTGGCTTTGACAGACGCCACTATATTCAGTTGAACAGCCCTTGGCACTCCGGTTACGCGCTCTTGGTACAGCGGACAGCGTTGGAGCTGGCTAAACTGCCAGTGTACCATCGATATGCAGCATGTGTCTTGTCCCAGCAAGGCGACAGCTTCAATAAGCGGCTGCAAAAGGGTCATCACCAACTTAAGACGCTTCAAGAAGTCCCTATTTTTCACAATCTCACGGGCTTCATTAAGCTTTGCTGGTCGCCTTCCAAAGCGCTTCATGTACTTAGTCTGGCGAAACAGTCGGCTAATTACTCCATGGTTGTCAGATACGCTTTTGACACACTCGAAGCTTGAGTACCACCTCGTTGGTACAGGTAAGCGCAGAGTGCGTCGGGGTGCCTCTTTGTCTCTCGCCTTCTGCAAGTTGCGAAATCGTGCTAGCAGCTGCGGTCGATTTCGGACAAACTTGGACAGCGTAACAGATCGCGATAGTGCCCAGGATAGCCACGGGATGTGCAGCACCTCCTCCAGGATGAGGTTTAATGTATGACTGCTGCATCCATTGCAGCACAGCGGCCGCCCTCGCTCGAGAATTGCCCAGGCTCTCTGCATCACAGGAGCATTATCAGTCGTGACAGATACTATTACAGCTCGACCCACAGCCTCGTGGATTTCATCAATCACATCGCCGATGGCCTCGGCCACGTACTCTGCTGTTTGTTCGTCCTCTCCAGTAGTCTTGGTGCACCATAGGAGCGGCCACATCAGCGGAGATGCCACGACATAGTTGACCACCTTCTCCTTGCTCACATTCGACCAGCCATCAGAAATCAACGCGAGTGTCGGTTCATCTCTCAATCTGGCGATTAGCTCAGACCTCTCGTGCTCGTACTCTTTGGTCAGCAGTCGCCCAGCCAATGCCTTCCGAGTTGGAAGGTATTTCTCCATTCCAGGTTGAAGAATTGTGAGCGCTTTACGCATGCGTGGGACCTCGATGCTGCGGAACGGTAAACCAGCAGCGTAGAATCCCCGAGCGATCTCAGCTTGGAAGCGATCTTTTTCTGCAGCGGACATTTCGCTACCAAAGTTTGCCACCGACTGTGACTGGGACAACGAGACTTCGCTCATGATGGAGTCTTGTGTGGCAGGAAGTGAAGTCGCATGGCTTGCCTTTTTGCGCTTCTTGAGCTTGCGCTTCTTCTTCGCGGAGACTCGTTGAAGCGACTCCACTTGAGCCGCTAGATTGGGGCATGACGCCAGGTGCCCAAGCAAGTTTCGACTGGGCTGCGACTTGTACAGCTTCGCCGGGCAGTGCTTGCAGGTCACATCAGGGTAGGCACCATCATTGTCGATCACGAACTCGTTCCACACGGGGTGCGTGCGGCCGCGGGTCATCGTTGGTTACTGCTGCGTCGTCCAGCAGTTGCGGCGGAACTGAAGTGGCCAAACCGAAGCTGTTGCTGCTGAACGGCGAGATGAAAAATGAAGGAGCTGCCGTCCAATCCAGCGGTGGTGCGGCGATGCGTTGAAGCCGCTGCCATCGAGACTGTTGCAGTCGACACGCTTTCGTTCGCTGATCTGCGCCATCAAGTGGGCAGCGGAATGTGGTCGTGGTTGAATTCGTAGAGACTCCGCCATCAAACGGGATGAGCCTGTGTCCTGTTGCAGCAGCAACCTTGAATGAGGAAGGAGATGACGATGTGGCGCCTCGTTTCGAAGCGCTGGAGCGCCACGACGTAGTCATCGTGCTCTACACTGCCAGTTGAGCATCTGATGCGACTCCTCACTGGCTACCTCCCGCTTAAGTTAACGTTTGCTTTCTTTTGAAATCACCTCACCATTTGCAATGCATTAATGCAGTTTACGGTGCACAAGTGGCATTCGTGCCATTAGTGCACACATGGCATTTATGCCACGATGGCATTGTCCCATCCCTAGTGCTTCCATTATAGCTTATGGTGGCTACACTCTGTTCGACCGCTGACCAACTTCAATCTCTGTCTTTTCTTCTTGCGTCCTGCAGTGGCGTAGACTTCACGACTCGGACTCTTAGGAGCTGCTTTCTCTTCGTATTTATCGGTACTTGGTTCATTTTTCTCCTTCCGCCGCAGCTTCTTCCCTGATTGTTGTTTCGACGTCTTCGCTGGATCCGGTGTACTACCAAGTTCCATTGCCGTTGAAGCCTTAGCCTTTTTTGGAGCGAGTCGCGGCGGTTGCTTGATACGCTTCGGGTATTTAATAAAACGGAAGATGTGCTGCGCACGCGTATGCTTCCTCATTGCGGACCCAGACCTGAATACTTGGCCGCAACCACGAATAATGCACTCGCGCTCCTTCGATTCTTCTGTCGGTATTTTCTTGGGGATCACACGGACCAACGTGATGCTGTTTGACTTCCGAAACTTTTTCTGCAGTGTGTTACCAGGGTCCAAGAAAACGTGAACACGCACGTTCGTTGTGGTGTAGTCTCCACCAAATCTCCACGAAAAATGAGCACGCCCCCTTCACCAAACGCTATTTTCTCCTTTTCACTCTCCAGTGCGACCTGCCGATTCCACCCATAATCGTAAATGAAGCTGTCGTCTTGTAATCCGACGATCACCGAGGCTGGTAAACTGGAGTAGTCATACAGGTCGATCTTCTCTGAAATGGTCAAAAAGTCTCGGTGGGCTGGTTGGGGCTTGCCGCCCATGTACGAGCTGCAACGGGCACTCAAGGTGTTGTCTATGTGTGTAGGAATGCTCCCTTTTCCATGCAGTGTAGCAGATCACAGCTGGTGGAGACCCGCTATAAATCTTGGAGGCAGCCCAGGGAGTCCGTGAGCGACTTCTACTAGGGCCACACACTCATGAAGGGCGCATCCAGCAAGCTTCGGTGCGGGTATCGCTGGTGAATGGCGCTGTGCAACTCACGGACGATCGAGGCCTGAGCGGCATGCGGCATGCGGCCTGCTAGGCGTGCATCACAGCCGGCGGTGCTGTCTCGGATCCTTGACCGTACGCTTCTGTTTGAAGGGATGTGAAATGAAGACTCCAGATGTTGGTGGGACGACGTGTCGCGGCAGGCAAGTAGAGACTCTTACACAACAAGGATTGTTTAGCACAGAAATACAGAATCTGTTTCCAAACAGTTTCAATAAAAGTGGTCCAAATATATGTATTACATTGCCGTTTCGATGGTCTACGTGTTTCTTTGGCTAGATGTACAGCAGATTGTCCAGGATGCAACAGCAAAGTTCGTGGCCTCAAAACATAGTGCCAGCAGCACTGACGTTTGCGCCACAGTATGACAAATATGGATCTTTCATTAGTATGTATGCGATGGCTACAATGAAACAAGTGAAATGTATGTGTAGACCCGAGACCTCTCCCCGAAATTCTCCTCATTTCGTCCGATGGCTTTCCGACTAAAAGCGTCATTATCTTCCACGCTCAGAGTGCATCATCGGCGCTGTCACTGAAGCTCTCATTTTCCGCTTCTATGTCGCAGTCAGTAGCGATCAAAATCTCCATCTCCAGGTCCTCCTCAGTGTTTTGGAATGTTGTGAGCCAGGTGACTATGCGCTTCATCCTCCCCGAAATCAACTCCGGCATCCGCTAGCTGACCAGTACCGCGATACCTAGCGAGGACGGTTAAGCAGGAAGCCTGTTCCTATCGGCACGCTCAGATTCTTCACCAGCGTAGCGACCATCACCACTCTCTCTGTTTCGGGGGCTCCGCATCATAAAGTTGTGGTGGTTGGAGAAGTGCTTGCTTAACGCACGCTTGGTTGGGTCTTCGTATCGACACCCTCACACGTAGCAGAAACAGTCGACCGGATCGACGCGTGGTTTATCCGTGTACAGCGGGATCAGCTGACCGGGAGAAGGGAACTGCTCACGCGTCGAAGGAAGAAGTGTGTGGACGCAGAGATTCTTCCACTCGTATCCAGCCCGTGCATGGATGAAATCACCTCATAAAAGAAGCATGTCGCCCTTGTGCAGCTGGATGCGGATCTTTTCGGATTGAAAAGCAACTTGATGGTTCCAACCAAATCCGTAAATCACCGTGTCGTCTTGTGTGGCAAGCAGAAGAGACCCAGGAAGGGCCGTAGCGTCGAACGGATCGAGGCAGAAAGTTGTTGGCGTGAAGTTGTGATGTATTGGCTGATGACTGTGAGCTGTACAAGCCTTGCGATATATCGCTACCATTGAGCCCGAACGGAGAGCCGAGAAGTCTCTCGGTCAAAATTGCCCAGTTTCCGATGGTGTGTGCTGTTGGCTCTACCATTTACAAAGTGCAGGGTGAAACGTTGAACGCAATGGTGGTGACCGAGTGGCGCTCTCAGACTGCGATTGCTAACAAGAAAGAACAACCCTATCTTCTGGTGTCCCGTGTCACTTCAAGACACGCCTTCACAACACTCGAGCCGATAACACCAGACATTGTTGCCTGGGCCCACCCCAGTTCGGAGGCACTAAACGAAGAAAGGCGACTGAAGAGACTTTCTGACAACACCGTCGCGGGAATAGACGATTAGCATACCGGTCCGTATTGGCTAGCTTAAGTTGTAGGAGATACGTTGCAATTGTTTATAGTCGCGAATCTCTGCGTTAATCATTGAGGCACCGAGCTGCTTTACTCGATATTTTAGTGGCTGAAGCCAGCATGTACTTCATTTTTTCTCTGCGTTGCACCTCTCTTTCACAGCTACATTGCTCACTCGATCAAAGTCTCGGGGCTTCCAGCTCGTCTCGAGTTTGATTTCAGCGCTACTGGCACATTATTCATAAATATGAGGCAATCCAATTTGACATCAGGGGAATTCAAATCTGGCACGTGTTTGAAAAATAACACGCAGGATTCTCAATAAAATGAGCTGAAGCACGAAAACTAATATCCCAGCTTGTTATTTTCCGATGTCAGTAGATCTTTATTCCGCAGTATCAACACTCTATCCTGGCGTCCAGGACCTAACTAATTCCCGAGCGCGCGGAGATCGAGGCAGCATGGCCGTAGTGCTGTGTGCACTACTGGAGGGAAATAGCAGCATTGGCCACTACATATAACATTCGTTAAATATGCTGAAATGATGTTAGCGACTAGCACCGAGCTCATCAACGCTTAATTACGGTGCAACACAACGGTTGGTATGGATAATGCGTAGAGTGTGTCGAAGCCGCGTTGTCTGTAGCTGCAAAGGCTAGTCCGGTAGCTACAGAAACGCCGATTCTCACTCAATATAATTACCAGGGCGCGAATATATCGGTAATGTTGTGGAAGAGTATTGAATGTGTTGGGCTCCGCTATTATCTGCTGTGGTTCCGATGAACACAAAATAATTCAGCATAATCGAGAACGAGGCATGACACCAACGCCACCAAAAGTCAATATCTGCTCACAAGCCACAGCACAGTTGGTTAGCGTATGATTTACGCCATCATTTGCCTGTGCTGTCGAGAAATGTGTGCCTCCTTTCAACATACCCGCCGAACGGAGAACTGAAGCTCCTGAGTTCGACATTCGTTGGTTGTTTCCTGAAGCTACAATTATTTATTGCATCTGCTTGCAACGCTGAATCCCGCTTTCACAAACGAGCACAGCCGACTTGTGGTAGCAATTTTGTGGAAATTGTTCCCGGTACACAAAATCTAAAACTGTTCCGACAGATTATACTGCAACTTTGCTGGTTGCTACTTCAACAAATATACTGCAACGTTGCTCAACTTCAACAACGAAACCAACGGTCTCAACAACCATTGGCTGCCCTAAAGCATCAACTACTCGCAGAAAGAAATTGACATCCATTCGTTGCTAACGGCGAAAAACACGGCCATTTCAAATCCTGCAATCAAGGACGCAGTGGGGCTCATGCGTCGTATGCGCTCAGACGTCTCAAGCAGAATGCGGGAGGCGGCTATCAGCTCAGAAGCCGCTTCAAGCTCAGAATCGGAGGAGGAATGGCAGCCAGGCTATGAGCGCAAAGCGCTGTCCGGAGTCAAGACCAAGTCCCAGTCCCAGTCGGCGTCCGATTCCCAGTCTAGCTCGGAGTCCGATTCCCAGTCTAGCTCGGAGTCCGATTCCCAGTGTAGCTCGGAGTCCGATTCCCAGTCTAGCTCGGAGTCCGATTCCCAGTCTAGCTCGGAGTCCGAGTCCGGGTCCCAGTCCGAAGAGTCCGAGTCTGAATCCGAGTCAGTCCGAATCCCATTCGGAATCCGAGCTGGACTCTGAGTCCGAGTCACCGTTGCAGACACTACCGCAGCCATCCCCGCAACAGCAGAGGATACGTGCGTTTGCACGGGTATGTACCGCCCAAACTGTGCAAGCGTCTCCGGTCTGCAGCAATGGAGCTGACGCACTCATCTTGGAGTTCACTGACTTGGAACCTTTTCAGTTCAATGCCGATTGATTTGTTGACGAGTACGGCTACGACGAAATTGTTTTTCACGCCGTCTTTCCCTCTCCTGACGTGGCTGGAAACTTTATTAGAGACTTTGCAGTTAATGGAAACAAGACCGTGGAGATAAAAACAACAATGGAGACTACAGAAAGTGGATTTGTTCCGCCATTGGGTGCAGGTGGTTTGTAAGCATATCGCGTTGAAATGTACCATGAGCCGTTTAGCAGGTGACTGAGCTTTGTGACTGGTCTCTTCCTGGCGCTCGTTGTGTTCTCCTTTACTCGTCTACAAAGTTTAACTTGATGCATGCACAGTGCTGTATTAGTACTGCCAACCCGACCGGAAGTCAAATCACGCGAATGCCAGGGTTTCAAGCGGCGATGTTAAAAGGGCACAATACATCCAAGGCGCGTGTTGTAAACAACATAAAGGAGTTGGAGAACATAAACGTCTCAAGTAAGAGCGCAGTGCTTTACAAAATTATTAGAGCAGCTTTAACCGGCATGGAACCTGACAGTGGTGAAGAGTACAAAGCCATACCGGCCTACATGGAGCTCTTTGCTCAGCAGAATCCTGGATCGCGTGTTTGTTGCCAGCTTGATGAATCAGGTCGTTTCTTTCGTTCGTTCCTTTCTATTGGATCAATCGTATCAATTGAGAATTCTCTGTTGCCGGTTTGGGAGAGTGATGGAACTCACATGAAGCATGCAATTTACAATGGCGTTTGTGTGACTTTAGTCGGCAAAGACGGGAATAAGCGGATCGTGCCAGTAGCTGTTGCCTGCGTTCATAAGGAAACAACAGACAACTTCGTCTGTTTTTTTGCAAATTGCATCGCCGCAGGTATTTCGCTGCATGATCGACCAACCTTCACTGATCGTAGCAAACAACTGGCTCAAAATGTTTTAGCCCGTTGGGGTTTGACAGTGCACATTAAATTCTGCTCTGTTCATATTCGATTCAATGTTGTGGACACGTTCAAGAAAGTGAACGTGAGCAAAGAGAATGTGAACAACCAAATAATGAATCTGCAAGGTTCGCGCACGATGCATGAACATGGAGCGCTTGCTCAAATTTTTCCCAACTCCAATTTCGACAATCGTTGACGGAAAGACCAGGGATGAATTCGTGGATTCGTATTTGCGCAACATTCACCCAACAAGCTGGACTGTTATCGGCAATAGCAGCTTATGTAATGATAAATCCAAGTGGCTCGAAGATAACTGGAAAGACAGACTTCATTATGGAGAAGGGATGCCCTTGTTTGGCGTTCGGTCGACCAGTGGTGTAGAGGGGGATAACAACGGGCTACTTTGGAAGAGAGCCCGTAGCCATTTAGTATTCCGTGCCTTGCGATCTTATTGTTTGAGGGCAATAGGCACATGCAGCTCGTTACTAAAGGAGGCCGAAGGTTGGATTGCTGCTGGTTTTGATATCACTCCACACGCCAAAAAGCTTTTTGATGAAGAACAGCAGCAAGTAGCAAAACTCACTGTTGTGCCATCAAAGATGCCGTGTTTTTACGTGTTTGACCCATTCGATCGCAGTGACGTGGCGTCTGCAACAACAATGTTCGAGACGAATATGGCAACAGGAACGTGCCGACCGTGCAAGGTTGCACAGCAAATGCAAATACCATGTCGTCACATCCAGGCAGTGATTTACTCGTTGGAACAACAGAACCGAGGTCGGCCACCAGTGTATAACATTTTGCGGTATTTTCATCCAGCATATTTCGTCCGCACGATTGAAGAAGTGTTCCGCAGCGTAGAAATTAAACTGCCTGTTGACACCATATCCACCATCTCGAGTACTGTCTTACCTGCTCCTTTGTACCGTCAAGCTGGTGGATCTCGTACGATTCGAAACGCCGACATTCAGCGCGGTCAAAAGCCGATCAAAAGCAGAGGCGAAGAGTCTAAAACTAAAGCTTCGAGATCAAAACACGCACGTCACAGTAAAAAAGCGCTCGATACACCACCCGTCAATGAGTATGATGATACAGCGGCTATCAATGCATTCTTCCAGTCTCAAATTACAGCTCCGAGCACTGCTGAAAGAGCAGTGTATCAGTGCAGTAACTGCGGGTTGCCAGGCCACAACGCAACGCTGTGCACGTTCGTTGTTCAAGACGTCGAAGAAGTAGGAATCGCTATACGTCCTGGAGAGTATGTGCTCGGAACGCCACCACTCCTTAGTTGCGGCGAATCGACACCGGGTGCGCAGATAAGTGAAGACTCGTAAGGAGATTTCATGATGAGATATCCTAAAGGTAAGGAACGTTTAACAAGACGGAGTTGCATCAGAAGTTGCTAACCAGTGCATACACATTGCCTAACGATACCTTTAGTTCGTATCTCCGACATGAGCTAGGACCAGGCGGACTCAACAATGGACATCAAGGTTTCAGTCGGATAAATAAAATAACATCACTGCATTGAACACAACCATACCTGTATCAACCGCGACTCGAGCTTCATCTTCTATCGTAGAGGGCTGCCTCTCCTTCTCCCTCAACATTTAAACGGCATGAGGCTTTATTACCACGCCATTGACCGCCAACTCGTGGGTGCAAACGAAGGAGAAGAGGCCCCGAGACGGAAGAATATATTGTGATGGCGCGGTACAACTTTTCTTTGCTTCACGTCTTGTCCCTTACTGACGTATCTCATGTACTACAGGTCTACAACGGGGGGTGGTGGTGGTGGTGGTGGTGGGAGGGGGGGTGAAGCTGTGTGCCGAGCTGGTAAACCAGTACTTGCTCACCTCTGGATGGACGACGTTATGCACCCACGATCGTGTCCTACCTTCTCAAGATCCTTATCGTAGAACCACTTGACCTTCATGGCCTTCTTGAAGAACGGCTCGACCGTTCACCAGATGAAGCGGATGATCTTCGGGAACACGAACACTTGGTCCATGTGGGTTGCCAGTCACGCCTTCGTCCTGCAGTGTCACCACACAAACACGAGCATCAGCAACCAGATCTCCAACAATGCCCCCACAATCGACACATACTTGGGGTCACTGGACAACCGGATCCAAAGTCCGTCAGAAGGTCGAGCGCTGGACTCTCCCACTTCCAGTCGCTGATGACGCTGCCCCGTGTCACTTTGGCCGCACTCACCACCTGCACGTACCAGCAAATAGTTCAGTGAACACAACTTTAGATAGCACTGCAAGACACCTCGAACAGGCTGTCACCCTTCCTGTCACCGCGGAACTCGAACGTTCCGTTGAATTGTTTGGTCAGAAGGCTCAGATACGAGCGCGGATTGTTCACCGTTTCAACGATAACCTTGACGACCACCCCATTCTTCTGCACCTCGTTGGTCAACTGAGTGGCCGCGTATCGCAAAATCTCGTTTGGGTTGCAGGTCTGGCGCTGCGTCTTGTCCGAGATCTTGGCAGCGGAGATCGACTGTGATATCCCCTGCCAAATTAATAGCGCATCACATTTAGTAACAAACACTATACAAATTACCATGGCAATATCGCCCTGCTAGTCAAGCACCTCCCCTGTGGATTGCATCTTCTCGCACAACTGCGCGCAGCTCTCGGCGCTCAGAGCTTACGAGTCGTCGAGGCCCCAGGTGCTCTTGATGCCCTTGATGACCTCTGTGATGTCGTCGTGCAGCACGAGGTCGTCCACAATGACGCACTGCACCAGCAGCTTCTTGATGCCGAAGGGCACGGGTACCAGCTTGTGGCCCTCGCACCAGGTCAGACCCTCCACGGGCAGCGCCTTGACCTTGGCAGCCCGCTCCTCGAGGTCCGTCTTGGGCTCCCAGGTCTTCACCTCGATCACCACCTGCGAGTGCTCGACGGGCATCATCTTCTCCTACTTGGAAGTGCAATCTGGAGCCTGCAGATTCACCGTCACCAAGGACTTAATTTTAGCCAATCAGATTCGTTTTCTTCGTTGTGGAGTCTAGCCTCCTTCGTTGTGGAGTCTAGCGATAAATATCCTGTGTGGGGTACGAAATGAAATATGGATGTGTTTTCTTCTGGCGGTTATACTCTTGCATTCCCTCTATACGAGGTTTTTCCCGGATGTACTATATTAGGTTAGGTTATAGATAACTGGCCGCCGCTCCAGAAGAATCCTCACTTTGGCTTTTGCCCCGGACCAGACAAGAGCTTCCTTCTTCTCCCCGTTTTGACTGGGAGTCCCCTACGCAAAGTGACGTGGAAAACTTAAGGTTATGAGCCCAAGTTCCAGTGAAGGAAGTCGCAAGCGCGAGTGGCCGACGTTCAGCGGGAACCGTGAGGAGCTCGAAGGCTTCAGCCAGTTGCTGGTGTTTTCTCTCAGTGGAGAAGGCAAGCTCGAATACATCGCAGTGAGCGACTACGACCCGACCAAGCCGTACACCTTTCAAGGACGTGAGTACCCTCCGGCGGTAGAACTGCAGGGGAAGGACAGTGGTCCAGACGGCGCGACACCTCGTGCATCGATCACGCCTCGTCCTGATGATAAGGACAATGATGATGAAGATGATGGTGATGGAGGTGTCGGCAACAATAACAACAAGAAAAAGAAGAAGAAGGGCTAGAAGAAGCCGAACCCCTCCGGCCTGGTGACGGACGGAGAGGAGGCTGTTAAACTTCTAAAGCGGATGGAGACCGAGAAGGCGGACGTGTGCTACATCCTGGTATCGAGCCTTTCAGTCAACTACCGCAAGCTCGTGCGAGGACTAGGGCGTCTGCACGCCATGTGCAGGCAATCGAAGGCCCCTTTGGGACCCAAGACCCCACCGACTATGCGAGCTCGTACACGGATACAGACTTGGCGATGTCGAGAACCCCGAGATGTTCGTGCAGACGTTGGACTCAAACATCATCACGTTCGAGTGCGTCATCGACACGAAGCTGAGTGACATCTTCAAGTCGGTGATACTCCAGCACGCTCTACCTGCATCATGGGAGTACATTGTGCGAGGATGGCTGGGCCAGGCCAAGACTCTCTCGTACATCAAGTTGATGGAGCTAGTGAGCTCCGAGCTGAAGCGTCGCCGTCCAGAAAAGGCAATGACCAGAAAAAGGGCAATGCGGAAAAGGCTTATGCTGCTGTGGAAGCTAAGCCTGCTGGTGGAAACTCTGAGAGGAAGTACTTCGAGTGCAAGAAGACTGGCCGCCTCGATGCTGACTCCCCGAGAACCCGAACAGGGGCGAGAAGGTCAGCACCTCCGAACCTCCCAAGAAGAAGCAGAACACGGGTAAGCAGTTCAACAAGAAGGACTCCAAGCGACTTGATCACAGAGGTCGTGATCACAAGCACGACGATGGACGGCGTCATGATGACAGACGTTCCCAGCCACGTGAGCAGGCGTCACATGCAAGTGGTCAGTGGACCGGTGGGCACAGTGGTGCTCACGCTGGCGATCGTGGATGTCAAGACTACGGTGGTTATGGTGACCAGCGGGTCCCACCCCTGAGTTACGGACCACCACCTCCTCAGTACGGCAGTGATCCACGCAGGCACGGGTATGGAGGCCCAGAGCCTCCGTATTACAACCAGCCACGTGGGCCTGGTTTCCGTCCTTCATCCCCACCACGGCTATTAACCCCCGAGACATGATGATCGTGGATATTATCCACAACCTTTTGCTGGACCACCACCGCAGTACGGTAACCAACATGGTCCACCCTTCCATCCTGATGATCAACGTGGACCACCACCCGGACGAGGTTATGCGCCGCCACGTGCGCCAAGGAACCTCTCTCCAGCGCCACATGGACGAGGCTATTCACCGCCCGTGGGCCAAGGAATCTCTCTCCAGCGCGTGGACGTGGATACTCACCACCACGAGGACATTCCCGCTCACGTGAACGATACCATTATCAGCAAGGCAGTGGCCATCCTGATGAGCGCCGTGAGTTTTCGTACGACCGTCGTGGTGACGGATCACCTCGTCGCCGAGACTCATACGGGAGTCCGCATTTCCCCCATGATGGAGGTCGTCAGTCACCCAAGCCCCGTGATGAACCTCAATGTAGAGCACACCGACCAAAGCACACGTACCTAGGAGTAGATGAAAGCGTCTTGGCGCTGGGGTTGTCGCGCGAGAAAACGTCGGATGCATTCAGGACGTCTGCCACGTGCTGCCACTTCTTCATTACTTTGCCGTAGCCTGCTCCTCGGCAATAATTTTCTTCAGAAGAAGCGCGTCATCGGTGTCTATGAAGGTTTTGCGCTTGCCTTCCACCATTGCAACGCTCCTGAGAGAATCAAAGCGATGTGGGGCCTCCTTGAGCGAGCAGCTTTGCCGCGGGGATGGATGATGGTGAGGGAAGTGAAAGCTGGCACGCTTTCACTGGGATTTTGTAATGAAGGTTTAGAGAAAACGATGTTTTAAACAGCTTTTTTATAGTGGTAGTGAAAGCGCCTTCGAAACCTATCTATTCAGATTGTATTCAGTTCCTTGTTACTAGGCATCTAAGCCGGGTGGTGTCTCTTCTTGTACACCTGCCGCAGGGTACGAAGCCGCTGGACACAAATCCCACATGTAAGGACCCTTGTTGCGTCCTTCAATCTTGCGTTTCAGCCGGTTTTCCTCGCCCTCCGGGTTCTTCTCGCAGTAAAATCGATGTTCCGGGATCGGTGGAGCCTTCTCCATGTTGGCACCACGTTGCATACTCAGGTAGTACGTTGATGACAATGTCTGGTCCCTCGTAATTCAAGTAGCAGTGGATTCGGTAGTTGGCGACACGATGGGCGATTCCGTTGTGAATCAGGTTCCTCTGAAAAACACACAATATCCGACGAGGATGCCAACGATGGTGGCCTTAGCATCATCTTTGTAGTTGAAACAGCCTGTGTAGACGCGAAGACCAGTGCCGCACTGAAGCGCGAAAATAATACTGGCAGCAATACCCCCTGGGCGTGTGGTTTCGGCGAGTGCAATGTCAGCGGTCGAGTAGTCCTGGTGGGCCTTCTGCTTAGCTCCACCTCGTTTCGAGCATATGAAGAGAAGGTAGTAGGGGTGTAGCATCGCCACCACCACTTGCAAAACCTTCCGCAACTCCAACAGCGAGGGTGACATGCTGGACTCAGATACCCGCGACTCCTGGTGAAAACTGTCATCAGATCCACCAACCTTGTTGAAAACGCCAACAGAGGTGCATTTTTTCGCTTCCCTAAGCAGCTCGGGGACGACGCGAGGCGGTAGAACTAGTTCGACGGGGAGGTACCCATTTGGGAGCAGCGGGCCACTGCGTGTGTCTGAAGACATTGCAAAGAACGGATACAATCTGAAAATGAAAAGCTGTTTGTAGCGGGAAGGCGGATTGTAGCGGAAATGCGATTATGAATAGTAGCGAGAAGGCTAATTGTTGCGGGAAGGTGATTTGTAGCGGAAAAGCTAATTGCAGCGGGGGGGGGGGGCGGGGGCGGAATTATAGCGGAAAGGCAGAACTCTCCTTGTGGCTCAAAAACCGTATGCTGCTTTTCAGGTCAGATTAGTGAGATTTGCGCAGTGACAGATGGGATGTATAATCAGTACATGTTACGGGTGACTACAAATGACCTGACCTGCCGGTGCAGAGGCTACCAGAACATCAACATGTCGAGAACGGTGTACGTACGCATCCTCAAGGAGATGGGTTTCCAGCAATTCGAAAAACATTACCAGGAAAGTTTTTTTTTCAACTGGGTTGGCTTGATTTTACTATGATCAATTGACACTTGACGTATTCATAATTGAGACTTTTTCCAAAAGTATCACTAGCGTGTTTTTGAGTTTTTTTTGTAGCAGCCAAACAAAGTTTAACCTCTGACCGCGAACTGGCTTTAGCCAAACCGAGAAATCGGCTCAGCACTAACCTCTCCCCTCCAGATGATAGATTGAGCATGGGGAGCGACGGCGATGCGGAGTGAAATGCTGACTTGGACGGGGACAGTGATCGAACAGTAGCTGATACTGAGTCTGCGAAAGCAGTTGACATTTTGAGTGCCCTCCTAGATCCTGCCTCCATCAGCGACAGTGCTGCGTCTGGAATCCATTGTGTGCTGCAAGAAGACGTGCTTTCTCGACAAGCGAACCGAGGCAATCAAGCTCGTGACGTCACTGAATCAGATGACCAAGGATGAGCGTAACACAGCGATATTGACGACATTGGCGACGTGTGCAGCGGTTTCCGTGAAGGCTCATACTTCGTCCCGTTCATTGGATCAGTATGTAAATTTGCGTTTGAGAATATGTTTGTATCAGTCACAGAACGCTGCATGTGTATAGAAAACGAGTGCGCGAGGGTCTAATTTGTGCGAAACACCACGGAAATATTGACAATGTGAATGCAGCTGTCATCGATGAAGATCTATTAGCCAAATGGTTTACTAATTTCTCGGAGGTCGTCGGTTAGGTCGTACCAGTGCGTGTACGTCTAAACAAGTTTCACTGAGTAGCCGACGCTACTTCTCTCACGATGACTACACGCTCCTGCCATCAATGTCCACGTGGGAGAGGACGCGAACTGAGTGCATAACATACCTACTTAGACACCCCAATGCCCTCTGCGAAAGCATTTCTTCGGATTCTGACGAAACGGTGTCCACTTATTTGGATCCGCTCCCTCCAAGACCAAGTCTGTCATACATGCTCTATCTACAGACTTCGGCTAGGACCAGAAGCTGATGCCGAAGAGGCCGAGGTATTGGGAGACCAAGCAAAAGCCATGAGGTACGACAGTGATATTTGTTTGATGGTGGACTTTAATGATACTTTTGAGTAACTATTAGTATATTTAACTGTATAATTTCAGGACTGAATACATGATAGACACAAACAAGTCTAACTAGGACAGCATTGTCTTGGTGATGGATTATGCTCAAAACCTAAGTATTCCCCATATCCCGGAGACACCATCAAGCTGGTATTTTCTATCGTTGATATCGGTATCAATGTTCGGTATTTTCTGTGCAAATGATGAGTCGTACAACCACTATTTGTATTCGTAGTGTAAGGGCGGAAAGGGATCCGATGAAGTGACAAGAATGCTGCACCGCACTCTGACAATGCTTTCTGTCTTTGAAGCTGCTTTGGCCGAGCAGGTTGATGATGTTCCGTCCCGCATCCGACTAACAGTGTTGTGTGACAACTGCGGGGGCCAAAATAAGAACGCTCCTGTGATCTGGTACCTGCTTTTTCTCGTGGATTTTGGCGTTTTAGAAGAGGTGCACTTAACGTTCTTTGTGAAAGGTCACACTAAAAATGCGTGTGATCGTGGATTTGTTCACGTGAAGCATAAGATGGCAAGACTAGTGGCCACTGTCGATTCCGTTACCAATGCTGTCAAACCAATCAAAGTCGACGACGAAGAGCATCCGTTCTGGCAATTCAAGACCTATTTTCAGTCACGATACAAAAAGTTACAGGACATCCAGTCGTTTTAGCTGTTTCGAATAGCATGAGACAAACCCGGGCACGTTGAATGTCGACGTACCCCGTCTAGTGGAGCAACGTGGAAGAATCTCGGGAGAGGCACACAATACGACTCGGAGTGCATTCAGAAGTTCGCTAATACTTGGAAGATGATTCCAACTGCTGTCGATCCTGTTCCCAACCCAGAGAAAATCTCTGATGTCCACAAGAAAATCCTACCCTATGGTCCCGCTGAATATTCAAACGATCCAATCTACGAGGCTCCTACCGAAGTGACCGAGTCTACAGCTCGAGAGATAGAGCGCGCACGACACGAGCCTGCCAAAGGAGAGCGTACTAAGAAGTCTGCGAACATTCAACAAGCTGTCGTATGATTCAGATGTTAGTGATACTATTGAATAGCTGGGAGAATTTTAGTGATACAATTGTGCGCAGTTGATTCCATATTTTTTCCCAGGATTCAAACTCGAAATTAGACGCATTTTACTGCTTGTTTACGACTTATACATAGCGATAATAATTCGAAGTGTCGAACAGACCACTCACCAAAAATTCGAAAAATTCGACTTTTTGCGGAGGTGCCGCGCCTAACTGGCCGTTGCATCACGAATACGTAGTGTTTAAAGGTGCACATAGGCTTAAAAGGCTCTCCGAATGTCCAGAAATAGCATGGTATAGATCGCTGAATAACCTTAAAAATACGTTAGTGATACTTTTGAACAAAGTGGTCTCAATTGACATTTGACATACTCAGGACGGAAAACTTCAACGATTCTTGTCCAACGAGACAACACCGGCCTACACGTTGATGAAGATCACGATGAGGTTAGTGCTACCGGACAAGAACGTGGCTGGAACATTGAAATTACATGCCAGCCTCCACGTTCGCCCGATTGCAACATGATATTTCAACGCAATTCAATCCATAAAATATCGGCAGCCGACCAATCAGATCTACGGGCTTATTGTCGCAATAGATATTGTATTTAACAGTGTTAAATGTCAAACTATCGAGAAATGCTTCCTCACTTTACAATAAGTACTGGCATGCGTCATATCTAATGAGGAAGGCAATGGCTTTAAGCTCCCTCGAGTTCGTAAGTCCGTTGGATCCCATGGGGTTTGTCTCTCGGCATTACCAACAACATTTTCAACAGTAGAGAATGACTACAAAACCCTAACTACTCAGATTCTCAATCAAGTAACCTTCTTGCTGTGATTCATAAATCTATGGTTTTATTTGCCAAACCGTTGACTAAAACCGAGGTGGTAGATGATTGGATGTAATTATCTTGAGATTTGGCGCAATCGCTCTGACAGTCGATAAATCTCATTCGAACAGTCACCCAATAACGATTGTTCTGCTCATTCTAACTGTTCTACTCTTGGTGACTCAGTCGATATATCGGAGTATATATATTTCGAATGCGAAGATACACGCACTTCATTCACTATGCGCACCAACTTCGAGGACTGGGAAGATAAATTGCTAGAACAAATTGCACTAAACTTCGAAAGGGATGGAGTACGTATAGCATGGGACTATGTCTTGCGCCGCATGGCGGAAATGGCGGAAACGAAACAAACTGCGCGGGAACTTCGGCAAAGGCATCAAGTGGAACTACGGGGAAAATGTCCAAGATTTCCCCGGTGTTTTTTTAAAACTACTTCACCACTGTCTCCCTGGACAGCGCGACTGTCCGGAAGACCAGCACCAAGAACACCAGCCATATTTATAGCGCAACGTCTCCTACTCCGAATGCGGCATCCTCAGCTGCTAGTCGACCAGAGGAGATTCCCTCTGCAACGTCCGTGGCTGCAAGTTCTATGACTACGAGTGGGTTCGAGCACGTTGACAAGAGGGCGTTAATGACAGCAAGTGCGGTGGCGACGGAGACGATGACTTCAGCGCGCACGATGACGACGGCTAGTGCGGTGGCTACTGCAAGTGCGGAGACCGCAGCGAGTGAAGCTACTGCGAGTTTTGTGGGCTTACGGCAAGTCCATTGGCCACAGCGAGTACGGCAGCTACAGCGAATGCGGGTACGGCGAGTACGGTTGTGATGAGTACGACAGTCTCGGCGAGCGTGGACAGCGGCTACTGCGAGCGCGTTGGCCATGGTGGATACACCTACAGCGAGTTTGGCGGCCACGACGAGAGCGGTCACGGTTGCGGCTGTCTTGGCGAGGGCGGCGCCTTTGTTGAGTGAGGTGGTCATGGTGAGTACAGCTTCGGCGAGTACGGTTACCTCGGCGTATGTGACGGACACTACGAGTGCACATACACGGCTACGGGGAGTGAAGCGGTGCGGCGGCCACACGGACTACGGCAATGGCGAGTGTGGAAACTGCGAACGCAAGTACGTGAGTACAAGTACCGCAGTGCAGTGACATTGCTGACGCTACCAAGGCAGCGCGAGCTATGGTAATCATATTTGGCGACGTTAAAACCGAAGATGCGCATCAGCAGGCTGGCCGAAGCTTTAGGAATGCTGTAGAAGTGCTTGCGGCTGGCGCGCCGACTTGACAGAGCCCATGGGCTCCCTAACAGACCGATATGTATTTCACTACGTCGGGTCGGGGATAGGCAACCTAGTAGCGCATGTTGAGCTTACCACCAAGGCCAGATTGTGTGTTGGTGTTTAGGTGCGGGCGGAAATATTTAGGAGAGCAGCGCAGGTGCTCAACCGATCTATCCTCTCCTACAGAAGATCGCCATAAGAGCAGCTGATGATCGCGATGCAGCTCTATCCACAAGGACACGGACGTGTGACCCCACGATCGGATTCGCAAACAACTTCGTATTTGAAGAAGATGCAAATTGATATTGGCTCGAGGACTGTGGGCAATGCCGAGAACTCGCGTTTTTGCTGTGAGTTTATATTTTGTCCTCGGTATCATACCCCTCCGTGCTAAGTGGGCCTTTACAAGGCAGTTGAACGTGCCATCTAGTTTGGAAGTCAGGATCGCATCTCATATACATTTACAAATCGGAGTTTCAGGACCCCCCGCTACCATCGGTGGCACCCGATCACACCGAAACCTCCGCCTGCCGCATCCGCGCCTGTGGTCATGGGAGATACATCGACCAGCGATCCGCCTCCTGCACGCTTAGGCACCCGCATCGCGGCGCGCAATAGGGTGGGAGTCCGTCGGCAAAAGCGCCAAGTGAGCTCGGCGACCAGAGATGCTGCCGCGGCGGACGCTGCCCGCCAAGACGCATCACCACTCGGCAACCGCGCCCCTGGTGCTGCTCTAGCTGGGACATCCAAACCGCGTGTGGCACAGCCATCCCCGGTGAGCACAAATTAAACACCTCCCTGACATCCCCTGGAGTCGCCACGCCGGCATCCACATCACCGGTGGCCTCAACACAGTAGGGTCAGAACCCTCGACGTGCCATGATCCCTTTAGCCGTGTAACAAATCCTGCCCCGCCATCCAGGGGGTCCAACCCAGCCGCAGTGAACCGGGCAAAAAACAAAAACACGAACCACCCCCAAAGCAAGGGCAGCCCAATCAAGACTCCACCACAATCGCTCCCATACAGTTCCCAAGTCAGGTTTGGAATCGCCGGAGCAGCCGAGGACTCAGCGAGGAGCCGCATGCGCCTTCTTAAACATGAGAACCCTTAATCATATATCCATATTGACCATATTCTAGCTTTCAAATCGCCCATATGTGAAAGCATGAACACGCGGTGAGAAACCTCACAGTCACATATTCGCCAAGTATGTGGGCGGGAAAGGTTTCATAACAATAAAATACAGTGTTTTGGCATAGAGACGCTATGCGTAGTCGTTTTCCAACTTACTGAAATCGCTCACCTTATCACTCTGCGTTTTCGCCCCATAGCAGTCGGCAATAGAGAACTTTCGCAACGACGTTCGAGTTGAGTTTCAGACTCAATCTCAAGGACTGCTATCTTCCAGGATTGCACTGAAATGATTTGCGTTCGATTACTTTCGCCACACCATTCAGTTTAGTTTCAGATGATCAGTTTCGAAATGGATCGTAGCTACCAAGACTCTGCAAGCCCAACACCGAATGGCGACAACGAGGCTGATGTATCTCTAAGCTTACCGCTTAGCCAGCAGGTTGCTGACGTGGACATCTCCGTAGACTTACCCCTCGGCCACCATGACGTCGCTGAACCGCTGCGAAAGAACTTTACGGCTACCGACGACCTCATTCTACTGCGCGCCGTAAACATGGTCAAACCTTGGGAAGCTGTCAAAGGTACTGCTAGCGGCATCATGAAGTGTTTTGACAGTATCGCAGATATCTATCGAGACGTCGATGGCTTTGTTCAAGACAAGCCTGGCACAGCACTACGGACGCGCTTTGACAAGCTCATACGCCAGCATCGTGATGCAGAGGGCGTTTCGAGGAGGGCATCAGGCACAGTGGAGGAGTATAACGAGCGTGACGTTCTGTTGCAAGATATCGCCACCCGCATGGACGACCGGAAAGAGCTTCAAGAGAGCGAAAAGCAGCTGCAGCGTGCGAAAAGCGACGGGATCGAGGCGTCTGGCGCGCTGATGCATCGGCTAGCAATGGGAGAGATTGAAGACGAGCTTCTAGGTGGCGGGGGATCGGCGGACGAAGAAGCCCATAGTGGTGCTAACGACAACGCTATGACCAGCCAGAAGCGCGCTAAGAACACAAGCAGTGGCCGTCCTGCAAAAGTGACTAAGACAGAGAGAGTTGCAGCGGTGACGGATGCTACTGCGCTGGCAATTGGTGAGATGAACAAGGGAAACCCGGAGAAGTATGCATATCTCAACAGCCGCTTGCAGTTGAAGAAGGAGCAGGCTGAAAGGAAGAGAGAGCATGAAGTCAGAATGGAAGCTCAGCGTCAAGAAGCTGAAAGAGCTCGCGATGAGCGACATCTAGCAGCGGAACATGGCCGTGAAAGGTTTATGCTGCAACTACTAGAAATAGCCATCGGGAAAGGAAAAGAAAGCAACCAGTAGTCTCGTTTAACGGCAAGTTCATAATGAACAGATCCATTTCAAACATATTGATCTTTGTTAAGGTAGCAGCTTAAAGTTGGTGGCATCACATTGAAGTTCATCGAAATTTGATTGCCCGCTGGCTGACGACATGTGTGAAGGTTAGTTAAATGCACGGCGACGATAAAAAGCTTACCAACTGCGTCTGTCTGGCACGTAGTTTTTTGTCCCAGTTTAGGAACGACCATAATCTCTTAACCCGGCCGAACCCCCAGTCGACACCTTCACGGACACTGCTCATACGCGAGTTGAATACTGCCATTGCACGATTCGACCCAGGATTATCAAATGAACAGCAGACGTATTGAGAGCAACCATACGCCGGGTCTCCGTAAATGACTTTTCCTTCAAAACGTTTGTCTTCATCATTAGCGAAGACGTCCAAAATGCCGCTCATGCTCATCATCGTAGAGTCGTGCCTTCTCCATTCCACGGGGCCGAAGAGGCTTGCAATAATCCCATCAAGCGTCGTGACAGCTTGCCAGTTGAAGCAGTGGCGTCGCGGATGCCCGTTGTACAGCGATCGCTGCAGATTCTCGAACACAGAAGTTGCGTTGGGGCGCGCGCTTGGCCTGGCTACATACTGCTTGGTTTCGTCCACAAATGCCCAACAGGAAGCTAGTGGAGCACCCTTCATTTTAATGGCATCGTAGTATCCATCGATTCGCTTCGCAACAACCTCTCGGTTGAAATAGAGTAGGTCCTTGTGCTTCACGTACATCTCCTCCACTGTCCGCCTACAGATGCGGCTATAAGCACCTGGTGATCTGCCAAACTCATTGGCTACTGTGAACAGTGTAGATGGTTTCCTCCACCTTCGACACAGCATGGACAACGCTTCAACCGTCGGAACAGCGCTCGGGGGTGACGATATGCGGCATTGGGAGGTTCAACTTGACGGCCAGTAGTCGTAGTTCTTGCACCGCGAAATTAAATCGCGTCCGCGCGGTAACGTCGTCCATGGCGGGGTTGAAGCAGTTGTTGGTGTTGATTCGCGCAGGCGGGCACCGTAGGCGGAAGTAGTGGCTGGCAATGAGGAAGTGCATCGTTCTTAAGAACCGCTTCCGCTTTCCGCGCGCAGCAAGCAGCAGGGCGCTAATGATGACGAGAGCTTGTTGTGCAGATATCTTAGGGGCGATGAAGACCACTATTCACACTGGATAGGGGGCGGCCGTTAAGACGAAAGTGAACTCAAATCCGAGTTGAGTGAACTGGCCTCTTAGCTCAAACGCAATTGCGTTCGAGTATCAGATTTGAGAGACCCTAGTCACGGTACTGCTCCAAACTCAAATTGAACCTGAAACTCAACTAAAATCGGGTTGCGAAAGTTCTCTAATGTCTTCTAATCCTTCCGAGATCGTTATAACAATTTGCACCTAGAGAGCAAATTGTAGAGTGTTTGATTGACTGAAATGAAAATCAGAGGATCAAACTGGCTGCAGCTACACTGCCATGGCCAGAGAAGACGCCCGTGACCCTTCCTTTTGGCCTGTCCAGCGTAGACTTGGAGAAATGCCAGGGTCTATGCACAACGCCTGCTCCATGATGGCTCAGGCTGCAGGTTGCACAGTGATCCTTAGATATACCCACACTACCCTCGATGCCTGTAGCGCTGAGTCATCACTTCGAACAGCGAACGCCGAATTAATCCTCGAGGACAGGCGTAGCCTGGAGTCAATCGAGATCGGTGATCACGTTGCTGTCAACGTACTCTTGCACCTTGGTCGGGACGTCGGCGTAGATGGCTCCCACGAGTGCTCGACGTAGCACTCGTGGGAGCGACGTCCTCTAGACTGATCCATGCGACCTGCAATTCCCACTTGTTGCTGACGATGATTGACGATCGCCCGCACCCACAGCACGATTCCTTGTTTCGCAAAATGCTCTTTGGGATCGACCGTCACGTCCAGCGATGAATCGCAGTAGAATTTGAGACGGGACCCATGCGCTTTGACCTTGTCCTTGGTAAACAGGTGCTTAACGATGAAGAAATAGTAAGATGATGGAAATCCTCTGAGCCTGTCCCCCGGTCATGAGTAAGGAAAGCAGTGCGAGCGGGACGACTGGGACGGCAGCAAGGAGCACGACGACGAAGAGACCAAGATCACGGCGAAGACAGCGGCGCGTCACTATTGATGTTGCCAGCAGATCGTGCATCGTGAAGGGGTGCACCCAAGAGAGGCGACCCAGAACGCGGATCAAGGAGAGAGTATGGAGGACAGTGGAGGCGACGCCGCGGAGACTATGGACGGCTGTGAGCTTGCGCGAGCAGTCGCCCCAAGCCAAGTGCATGAGTAGATAGGGCAGCCAGCTGCCATAACCAGATTCGCCGTGAAGCACACAGAGCTCACAGCGAAGTCGCGCGCGTATCAGGACTGGTACTGCAGCGCCTAAAGTAAATACAAGCGCAGCGTTAAGCCAAAGCGAAGCGACCCAGAGTCGATTGCCGAAGTCTCTCGGAGTGTGAGGAAGCGGGTATCTGCAGCCCCGCGGAGCCGACGGTATCAGCAGCCCGTTATCAGGGCGCCAGCAGCCTAAGAGAGGGTACTAAGAGCCCCCGGTCGTTTCGCCCCGGCGCACCGCCCTGACAGCCCCGAGTAGATCTCTGAGTAGGACTTCACATTTGTGTGGCACAAGGAAATCAGCGGTTGACCGTCTGCGTGTGTGCGTGTGTAGGTTTGCTAGCTAGTGGCGGCCGACTGTCGTTGCCACCGGTCACCGATCCCCGATCAGGATAAGGCCCGGAGTGACACACAAGCGTAAAAGCAGCAGACAAAGCGACACGTTAGCAGAGGAAGCTCACTTGGTGGTCATATAGGGGCCCTTCTATTGAAGCTTGGGCCAGCGGCACGAACCCAGGTCGCGAGGTGAAGAGAGAAACGGAGAGACGGAAGAAACAGCTAGAGTGGACGTGTATTGAAAGGCGTTAAGAGAAGCAGCGAACCGACGAACAGCAGCAACTGAAGAAGATGACAGCACGGAAGAGCGAGCTACCCGGCGCTCTAACACCTCCGTAGCCGCCCCTGCACCGAAAAGACAGCGCCAGCGAAGCCAACGGCTGCAGCTTGACACTGGGGACGGAAGCACGCGCGGAGGTGAAGAAGTGGAGTTAAGCAGCGGAGTCACGATCGAGGCCGTGAGCGGCAACAACCCGAGTGATGACTCCAGTGACGACGACGATGGAGTGGACAACAACCGCGGTGGAAACAGCGGCAGTGGCGGAAACGGTGGCAGCGGCGGCAACGGCGGCAGTGGCAGGAGCGGCACGAACGGCAGCGGTAACGGCAATGGCGGACGCGACGGAAACCAACGGGACGGAACTAGCTTGCCCCCGCGCCCAGCAGCAGTAGCAGCAGCAGCCTCGAATCAGGTGCAGCATGACGATGATCTCGAATCGATAGATTGGTGGGAGGTCCTGACGCCCAGCCAGCAGCGAGCAATGATGCGGCGGCTATGGGTCCATCCGCCGCCGGCGGCATCAGCAACGGCGACACCGCAGCCGATCGTGATCCAGGCGCCAGCTTCAGAACGCCCGCGCCGACACAAGATGAAGACACTGACCCTTGAGGACTTCAAGGGAAAGTCCAGCGAGTCCATGGAAGCGTGGCTGGCGTCGATCCCTCAGGAGGTTGAGCGTCAAGCGGATCTTGGAGGTGACACGTGGACTGCGGAAGAGCTTTACTACGGTGCGACAGCACACTTGAAGGATGCGACCAGCAAGTGGCTGATCACGTTGACAGATAGCATGCGCGACGAGGACAAGAACCTGGGGTTCCTGGTCCGCAAGATGCGGAAGAAGTACGGTCGGAGAGACAACATGTTCTACATCCAGCAGCGCTTGGCAGCACGAGTGCAGCAGCCAGGTGAGCGGCTTAGCGACTTTGCCGCGAGTCTGACGAATATCGGGTTCGGCAAGCGGGTGCCTGCGGAATCGGACGTAGAAGCGTTTATTAACGGTATTAACAACGAGACCACATCAACACAAGTTCGCACTTACGAGCCTCAGACGCTGGATGAAGCCGTGCAATTAGCTGAAGACAAGTGCGGAGAGTTCGGCGAGGGCTTCAAGGTGACCGACTGGCGGGTGGCTAAGCGGCGGTATCGCGAGGATCGCGAGTACAGTGCAGAGGACGAGCTGCAGCCCGCCAAGAAGAAGACGACTGCGCCAGATGTGTCGGAGCCGGTCGACTGGAAGAGACCACCGAGCTTTGATATGGAAGGACGAGCGATCAGCGGATTAGCCAAGAGCGTGAAGAAATATCCTCTATTGTTGGCTGCACTGCAGGCCCTGTTGCCAGTGACGGGCATGGGACGGGACGTTGGCCAGGACACGAAGCTAGCGCCCAGCAAATCGAAAGTAGCGCGCACACTTGAATCAAGAGCGAGAACGCCTCCGCTGGCGGCAACCAGCATCAGCATGACGGGAGAAACCAGCACGTGGGCTGGCAGAACTAGAACGCAGGCTGGCAGAACCAGAACGTGGGCTGGCGGAACCAGAACACGGGCTGGCAGAACCAAGGTGGCAGTGGCTCTCAAGGCTTCAGCGGCGGTCGTAGCTTCAACGGAGGGAGAGGCGCTGGTCGAGGCCGAAGCGGCAGCGGAGGAGGACGCGGCGGCTCCAACGGACTGGAGCACTATGGCCCTGCGGACAACCGCACGATCGCGCAGCGCAAGGCGGAAACGTCGTGTAGCTTCTGCGGCGAGACCGGTCACTGTTGGCGTGAGTGCGAGGCGCGCATCGCTGACCTGTTAACCGCGAAGGGCCGACAGCAGGCCAAGCCGGCCATGAGTGCCAGCACCAGCAGCGACATCCCCGCGCCCACCACAGCGGAGGGAAACTCGCAAAAGCAGTAGAGGCGGGGGCTGTACTGGGGGGGAGAGTGACTGCGTGGACGACGTCGGTACACTGACCCAGGGGAAGAGTGGCGGCGATAGTGGGGGGCGAGGAAAGGTCTTGGGCAAGCGGATGCGAGTCAAGACGGCGAGGAGGTTGAAGAGGAGAAGCACTGTGCACGAGCGGAAATGATGGTGGGTACAGGAGGAACAGGAACGACGGGGACGGTGACGGTGTTGGGCGTCACCGGAGGCGAGATAGGCGCATTTCCGGCGAACGAAGAGCTGACGGGCGTGCTCTCAGTGCAGCCAGTGACGCGAGAGACCGAGATCGGGTCGAGGCGCAGCAGTGGTGTGGGTTCGGCGGACGCGGCTGCGTCCGAGAGCGCGACAGTGACGGAAGAGAACAGCTCGACCAGCCGGACGCAGCTACTTCTGAGTGGAGGCAGGACGACTGCAGCGCGACGACGGCAGCGACGGAGCGAAGTGGTGGTGGCTGTGACACACGGCATTCTTGTCAAGGAACTGAGGGGGCGTCGGCAGGAAAGAGCCAAGGTGCTGCGACTGATTATGCGTCGTGCGATCGGGGCTCTACCCGAAGCTATAGGTCTTGGACGACATAGTGAGCAAGGACGTGCCCTACAACGCGTGGTGGCGGCTGTGAGGATGGCGGATGAAACAATGGCGCGCCCGATAACCAAGGCCAGCGAGCACCGCCGCAAGAAGCAGAAGACGGGCGCCGCCGACAAGAACGAGAAGGAGCCGGTGAGCGACAAGACCACGGAGGTGACGGACGACGACTGGTTCACCTGCGTCAGAAGGTATGCCGAGAGATGCCGGACCGAGCTGCTCGAGGATGGGACGCTGGCGGAGAGCGAGCGGTGAGGAGACAAGCGGTCAAAGAAGTCAGGGCCTTCAAGTTGGCGAAGCGCGTACGTCGTCTACAGCGACGGCGGCAGTGCGAGGAGCAATTGAAGATGGCCAAGTCACTCATTCAAACCGCCAAGGTGCAGCGAAAGAGTAAACAGAAGCGCCAGTATCGTTGAATCGCCCAAGCAGGCGAGCATCCACATGTCATGGCTACAATCGTACTTAGTAGAACTTGTATACGCCAGAGTATACGTGGGGCGATTGGCCGGCGATTGGGCTCGGTCGATTCAACCAATCGCCCCGGCCAGTTTTGAGTAGAACTCACAATACTTCGTACTAAGTAAAATACAAAAGTCTACAGCTACCGCACTAAACCTATGTGTGCCACTCTACTTTGGTGCAGGGTCCACGTTTTGGGAAATCCTGTATGTACCCTCACTTCCGACATCGGGTTTTCTATCCGATTTAACGGGGAATTGTAGTGGACAGCTGATCGAAGAGAGAGTCAAGTTCAGCGCTGCCAGATCCGCGTCGCAGCTGTACTCGTCGTCGTTAAGGGACAAGACCCGCCCAGTGTGGCGCCAGCAGTGAGAGATAGTTTTAGCACTCATCGTACCCCAGATTGCCTCGACCCATCGCATTGCCATTAGCTGGTATACCTTGTAGGCTTTCTCGTCTTCTACATCTTCACCGATTTCAACGCGTTCAACAGCGTGGTCAATCTGCCTGGAGCGATACGGAGCCTTATACGATGCGACTATACCTGCGTCCATCGGTTACAAGCACGGCGTCGTGTTCGACGGCAACATATTGATCGGCACGTTCGTCAGCGCTAGTTCCCCGTTCACGTGGGGTGCTGCATTGTCCAACAGCAGCAAATGTTGCGTCCTTCTGCGCGCATTTTCACGTCCAGCTCTCGCAGCCACTGCTGGAAAATGGGCGACGTCATCCGGGCCTTGGCATTGTTCTTGTAGTTGAAGCCCAGTTCAGCGCCAGTCTTCTTGTTGAAGCACAACGGTTTGCGGGCTCGACCAATGTACAGTAGCGGCAGCAGCTCGGTACCATTAGCGTTAGCGCAAAACGCCACAGTAATCCTCGTCTTGGACTAATTGAAGCCAGCCTTCTTCCGCATGCAGATATCGCCCACCGGTGCCCTGTTGTAGCACAGCCCAGCTTCATCCATGTTGAAAACATTGCTAGGATCATACAGACCAAAAAGATCGGTTAGGTCAGCCCTCCCCTTACGCACAACTTCAGGGCTAACCATTCCTGCCCCTCCCTTTTTCTGACGGAAGCGCATGTCGTGCCGCTTCAGGAAGCGGGTAAGCCAGCCGATAGACAGAGCCAACTGCAGAGCGGGTCCACCCACTTTCTTCTGGATCTCGCGCGCCTTCTTTGCCAGCACCTTCCGGCTGAGGCACACATTCTTGCCTTCCTTGAAGCTCACCCAGACAACAACTCCCCCTCCAGCGCCGGGGAAGTCACTTTCAGCGGATTTCGTCGTTTCGAGCAGTCGTAGGAGTTGCTTTTGATGGTAGCAGCTTTTTTTAGGATATCGGATACGGTGTTTCTGGCGGGGGCCTTAACGAGCTTGAACTTTCGCTTTGCCCAGACAGCTAAATCTTCTTGTATCATCGTCGGGTCTTCCGCATGCTTCCTAATCAGCTCTCGCTTGTCCCCGATTGTCAGCCAACGCGCCATGCCTCCCACTGTGGCCCGTTCAAAAATGAATGGGATTGCCAAAATGGCGCGAAAACCTGGTGCGCATCATAATATCTTAGCAAGGACTCCGGTAATCTTATATTTCGAAAGTCATCAGGTCTTAGGGGTACTAGGTAGTAAAGGTGTCGGAAGTGAGGGTACATACAGTACCCGCCGTTTGCACCTGTTACTGAGAATAATCACAAAATAACCTCAGCTGAGTTTTAATGCTGATCCAAAACCGCGTTCCAAACCGGTCCCAAACGATTTTGTACTAACTAGAGTTGCTGTGGCGCTTCAATTCTATAGTGAATTACAATTATTGGCGAATTGTGGATGCCTTCGGGTTCCGAAATTTCGGAACCACATTTTGATATTGAGAAGGGCTGTGGTTAACCCCTTCAATCCGAAGTACTTTTTAGACGAGCTATGCTGTATATACAGCATAATTTAATATAGAAACTTGTATACTTGATGGTTGCGGCGGGAAGGCGGAGAAAAAGGCTGCGGCCGCAAGTTCGGTACAGAACACGGAGTTCACACTCTAAAAGCTACGCATCCATGCTATTATTTAAAAATGGATACAAACGATGCACGGAGCGGCAATACTAAAGTCAAGTGGTTCAAATTGTTGTACGGATGCAATCAAGTGAAACATGGTTCTTGCCTGCAAACTAAACTATAATGAAGTTGAAAGATGCAGTCTGTTTGAGCGTGCACTCACTGCAACATCAGAACAGCTACCCGGCTACACGCTACTGCGCACAAGCAATCAACACTGCTTCACCCGACGCTCACGTGGACACGCGCATTCGTACTTGGTGTCGCAGACCTTCCCAGCCTTACTCATTCGAAGCGTCCGATGAGCCGTGGCGGTGCTTGGCTCGTGGTTCGCGCAGCCGGATCTTGTTCTACAAGTTGTCTGGAATTGCTGTGCCGTTCTTGAGGTTAGTGTGCCAAAACCAGCAGATCATCAGGACACCGTCGACAGTTTTCTTTGGCTTCGAGCCCACGGACACTTGCCGAGGCTAACACAAACATCGCAGTAATATGACAGCCATCAAACTCATGCGCACATCACTACTCGTCCGAATATGCGTTGCTTCATCGGGCCTCGACACTGCGTCTTCAGTCTGCGCTCCGCGGCATCGTCATCAGTTGTGGCGAAGTCGGTGACAACTTTTTGCCGCCCAGGTGTATATACCATTTAGGGACCCGTCCCCTTTCCGAAAGTATTACCTCCGGAAGGAGAACAGGCTGGTACCTTCAAACGAGAAGTCTCGTTCGGAGTGGCGTGTGTACCTTGCGTATTCCCGTTCTCGGGCCGTTTCTCTTCGGCGGACCGGATTCCACCTAGTGAGTTGTTAATACAGATATAGACAATATAAGAGTACCAAGCGCAGACAGATACCCCCGAGCGCCTTAGTGAGAAGTAGTGACCTACTTAAGAAGATCCTCTCCCAGAGTTAAGATAACCAATCAAATACAAAATACAATACACACAACTATCAGTTACATATTCTTTTGGACCCTCGAACGGTGGGTGAACACTCCAGTACAACTGGGTTCGCCGTTTGGAAGGTACTGGTCAACCCCCAAACGTCCCCTATTCTGTTGACTCGACGCACCACCACCGGTTGGAGGGAAATATTCAGACCGATATACAGTCCTACCACACAGTAATCTATCAATATTATGCCTTTCTACTATTTTGCCCACCCAATCGGACTTCTTAATCGGGCTTTGCCCTCATATTTAGAGACCGATAATTCGGAGGGGGGGGGGCAAAGCTAAAAGGTTGACAATAGAAAGGTTCAAAAGATTTGCGAGCATATGTGTCAGCGAGGGATGGTGAGCTCGGCTCACACACAAACACTGGCCCAAAGTGCATGCACTTCCAGGGTGGCAGACAACGGCAGTCTCAACAAGCATGCTGCTAGCAATACTGTAGTACATGTAGTACGTGTACAATCGGCAGCACTCAAGTAGGATATTTAATTGCCGCATTTTGTTTTGCTTGCTTTTGTCTTCTTGTGTAGAACATATTGCTACCATAGTGCAATAATACGCTTAGACATGTCAGTATTGTGGCTCCATAGCAGGTGTGCAAATCGTGGTATCAATGTCATTGATACCGTATCATGTACGCTAAAACTTACTTTCAAGTTGGCGAAGAGGCTCAGTCGAAAAACCCACTTTTTGGACGTCAGATAATCGGAAGCAAGGGCTTCTAAAAGCATGTTTGTGCAGGGAAAAGTCCGAATACCGTCACTCGGACCGGCACTCGGGCTTTTGCTGATGGAAACTGCTAGTTCGTAAAGGGTTCATCGTCATCTATGGCTGTCATATGCTACGAGTAATTCCAAGCTGATGATGGTAAATCGTATCCTAAATCTTACTCTGAAGCGCTAATTGCTAATCGAGGTGCCCATGAAAAACATACTTTTTGGGTCCAATTAGACAAAATAACAGAAAGTCGTAATAATTCCAGGGGCCCATCACTAACAAACCTTCCAGACTGCAGTTAATATGGAATGGAGAAGATCCTCTGCGAAAGAGTGTGCTTACCAACTAATTGGGGGCAAAGCCCCCCCCCCTATAATCAAATGCCACTTACTCTTTTTACCACTACTTTTTACCCCTTTTTAGAGAACCCTTGTATAAGTTTTCAGAACGGGTTAGGGTCGATGAACTATCATGGCCTGCCCGGGGCGATTTCGATCGAAATTTATCCCCTTATAAGAACGTTCAAACGCGTCTGTTAAAACTCTCAAACAGAAGGTCACGAAACGTACCTATCGCGAAGGTACGGCTACTAAACTGAGGTCAAATTTTTATACAACCTTGAAGAGTCGCCTTTGTATCAGCAACCGACTGATTACCTAAAATGTCACTTTTTACTTGACGATTTGGGACGCTCTGGGATGGATGTTTTATGTGCTCTGGCCGGTCCATCCCTTTGTAAGCGTTCGGCTCACTCTGATTAATCACGGGATGGGGGCAAATCAGCTTGAGGACATTCGTAAATAATACGTGAAAGGTCGTGCTGCTCGTAAGAAGTCTGCGACTAAGTACGGAAAATGTACTGACTACCCAGTTGGTATAAGTTATTTATGCATAGTGCGAAGAAGGACAACGAGATGTTCGCGTCGCCCGCCAGCATGCATTCGCGATCCAGGGCAAACCTGCCGTCGCATGTTACTGCGCCGCTCCTGTGCGGTGGCACCACCGCCTTCCTGCCGCCGAAGGAGGACGACGCGACGCGTGCACATGAATATTGCAGCCTAGGATATACCAAGATCTACCGCCAGGCGTGTCGTTGCAGGGCCTTAAGGAGTTTATGTGCAAAAAAGGGGAAGTGGTCTTCACTGTAACGGGCTGGTTACGGTTACACGAGTAGGTAGACAGAGTTACATAAGTAGGTAAAAGCCACATGGCTACATGCACAAAAGTAGGTACAGGCACACGGCTAGCGTGTGCTCTGTTGTCATTACCTGATTGGGTGAAAGTAGGGAGCCAGACCCATTTCAACCAATCAGGCATCGACTTAGATTTGAGTGGTTCACAAGAGGACGGGAGGCCTCCGCCCCCGTTCCATAAAAAACAGAGTTGTTTTTTTCCCAAACCTATCACTTGGTTCTACTATTGCGAGCTTCCTCTCGCATCTACAGTGTACGCTAGTGACGGTACTTCTTATCCCGTTACACCTGGTAGCACTTTGTAGTCCTTCCAATGACCAAGTTCGAGATGAGTGAAGACCAGCCGTCGGTGGCTCCAGCGATGACCCTGGAGCATGCGGCTTTTCCCCATCTCGCAACCATTGAGTGGCAAGCGCTCCACCGCCTCGCGGCGGTGTCCGGAGAGTTCGTCGTCACGTCGCTGCTGAGCTCAGCGCCTCCCGACCAACAGCGCCAAGCCATTCAAGAGTTCATGGAGCGTGAGCTCGCCGAAGCGAAGCGGCGAGTACCAACTCCCTCGCACTCCTCACGGAACGACGCCGTGAAGATGGAGACGTCGACGTATTCAGGCGTCGGACAAGACCGTCTTCCGCTGAACCGGTGGTTTCGCAAGATCGACATCGCGATCGCTTCGAGGATGATCGAAGCGCCGACGGCGAAGATCAATTTCCTGTTGTCTCGCCTGTCCGGAAAGGCCAAGGAATGGGCTCTTGGCAAACTCGTCGTCGACCGCGACGCGTTCCTCACTCTGGAGAGTCCCCAGAGTGACCTCCGGCTCGCGTTCGAGACTCCGCAAGATGAGTCGCGCACACGCGCGACGTTCTTCGCTCTTCGACAGGGCAAGATGCCTATGCGTGACTACGTGCAGAAGACGCGCCACCTCGTCTCGTGCATCGTCACGAACCCGATCGACGTCGCCTCCCAAGTGCACGTCTTCATCTTCGAGATGCGTGAGGTTATGACTCGGTACTACCTCACGCGAGCGGAGCCGACGACATTTGAAGCTGCGTTCGCACTCGCGCTGCGCGAGGACTACACGGTGGCATCCTCCTACGCACGTGCGCTGACGACGGACGCTCGGGCCTCGGTTCCCGAGCCTACGGAGATTGACGCCATCGAAGCCGAGTCGAGGTCGCGGTCTACCTCGACTGCCCGTGGTCCGCGGTTCAACAACGACAACCGTCCGCGCGACGGTC
>JAIKVD010000009.1:29883-53889 GCA_024679075.1 Phytophthora uliginosa | reverse complement strand
AATGCCTTGCTTGGACAGGTACTCCTTGAAGAGTCGACCCGTGTACTCCCCGCCATTATCCGAGCGGATGCGCTTGATCTTGCGTCCCGTAGCGTTTTCCATGTCGGCCTTGAACTTCTTGAACTTCTCCAAGACTTCCGCTTTCTTCTTCATGAAGTACACCGTGACGTGACGCGAGAAATCGTCGATGAACGTGACAGCGTACGTACAGCCACCTGGTGTCTTCGTCTGCATTGGGTCCATAATGTCCGAGTGGATGAGGTCGAGGACTCCAGCACTCTTGACGGTATTTTCCGGGTTGCGAGAGAAGTTGTCCTCTCGCATCTTGCCCATGCAGCAGCCGGCACATACGTGGTCACTTGGCGCATCTGCGATGCGAGGAACTCCATCAGCCATGGTCAATAGCTGTTCATAGCGCTTGTACGGGATGTGGCCGAGACGGGCATGTACAACTGCCCATGGCTCCTTACGAGATGTCGTCGCCGCATGGCACACCTCTTCCCCACTGTCTTCAACTTGTGGACGTTTCCACAGCGCTTAGCCTCCATGACGGTAGCATCGCCATAGCGAAAGACACACTTGTCCTTGCTGAACTGCGCGACGACGTCCTTCTCAGCCAGCTTCGCCACCGAGATAAGGCTTCCTTCAACTTCAGGGATGTACAAAACATCCGACAGCGTGACAGACGTCCCGTCCATCAGCTTCAACCCGACGGTGCCCATTGCAACTGCGTAAATCTTCCTGCCATCCGCGATCGTAATGCGGACTGGCGTCTTCAGCTCCTTCATGGACACGAATTTGTCCCGGACGCTGGTCATGTGCGAGCTTGCACCGGAGTCGACGAGCCACTCAGTCTTGCCCATCGCACTCGTAGCCGTGAACGCGTAGTCGGATGTCTCTCTCGCGACTTGCCCACGTTCCTCGTCGGCCTTCTTCTTGCGGCACTCCGTTTCCTTGTGCCCAGTCTTTTTGCAGTAGAAGCACTTGCCGTTGAACCGACGCTTGCCGTAGCTCTTCTTCGCCACGAACGCCTTCTGTTGAGCCGACGACGATTCATCCGAGGCTTCAACACCGGAGAGAGCTTGGATCGCATACGCCAACGTCATGTTCGGCGTGTTCTCGAGTACGGTACTGATCATCCGGTACTCATCCGTCAGACTACCGAGCAGCCGCACGAGCTGTCGGATCTCGTCCAGAGGCTCACAAATCGTCTCCATCTGCAGGACGATCTCCTTGAACTGGTCCACATGCACCGCGAACCGCGTACCGGACTCCATCTTGAAGTTGTGCAACTTCTTGATGACGAGGATTCGGTTCTTGAGCGTGTTCCGGTTGAACTACTCCACGAGTCAGCAGCAGTTGTCGCTCCACGGATGTAGACTTGGTATGTGAGACTCACGTCTCCTGCGATCACACCAAGGGCATTCAGATCGTCGGTCTTCCACTACACCGTGGAGCGGTCACTCGGCGCGTAGAACTCTGGCTTGATGATGTGGGCCAGCAGTCCCTTGCGCGAGAGCTTCATCCTCATGTTGAACTCCCAGTGGAAGTAGTTGTCTTCCACGAGTTTGACGGTGTCAGCGTAGCTTGGGCTCATAACCTCTTGCGAGTGCAGACGTAGCTTGGGAGTCGATGTGAGGGGTAGGAAGGAAATCCGAAAGTGAATTCATTTGAGTTGTTTTTGCCTCTGTCTATGAGACGGAAAGGAAATAATGGGACGGAAAGGGTTGAGGCGGACAGAAAATAATGGGATGGAAAGGGATGCACGTGATTATACATGCTAATCACTATATGTGATCCCAGCTTCAATCGTCTCGTCCAATCATATCCACCCGTTACGAAAGGATCCGCCAATGATATTGCACCATTCGTATCACTTCAACTGCAGCCGCTTGAGGCACGCGCCAGCGCGCGCAGGCCATGGGCCTTGCGGTTGGGACCCAGTCTAGTAGACAGCGAAGTGCAACCGCAACATGCGTGTGCCCCTGCGCCGAGCGCACGCAGTCGTCTTCCAGCATGGGCGATATGGACCGCCTCATTGAACGTCTTCGGCTGACGCCGGAAGAGCTCAGTCCGGACCGGACCCGTGCGGACACCGTCCATGAAGACCGTCACCTTGACGTCCTCAGAGAGGGGTGCGCCAGCCATGGCGGCTTTGAGGTTATGAAGCTCCTTGACGTAGTCTTGCAGCGAACGCTTTCCTTGCTTGCATCGCAAGAAGCTTGAGCGATGGCGGTAGGCCACATTGACCAGGAGGAAGGTGGTGCGCAGCTCCTGTTCCATGAACGACCACGAGGTGAAATACCCTGGAGACGCCGTCTCACGGGCCATGGCCCACACACGCGCGCGCGTCCTCCAAGGTTGGATAGCGCGAATGCAACTTGAGCCCGCGCGTCGTAGACCTGATTAGCGCTCAGCGCGATTTCGATCTCGCGAACCCAGAAGACAAGACTGTCCGAGTCCTTGTCGTCAAACGTCGGGGTTGACATCTTGACAGGCTTCGTCGTACTTAGTCGCGCTGTGAATGGGGCCGTGTTCGTGGCGGACGCTTGTGCAGCACTCTGTGCCTCAGCTCGCATAGTCGCGCGAGCGGCTTCCTGCGCAGCAGCGCTCACGTGAGCAATCAGCGACGACTCATACTTATCGAAGCGTTCCACGAGCGCCATCTGTTGTTCCGCAGGAAGGTTGTGAAATCCAGCGAAAGCTGTCTCGCCCAGGAGGCTGACCATCTTCTCCAGCGTTGCCCAGTGGGCATCTGAGAGAGGAGGAAAGTCCTGCCGCGCCGGCAGCCGACTCCCTGAGTCTTCCATGCTCAAGGAGACCCTGATTGTAGCGATCCGCGTCAGTCGCGGGATTGACTACAAGTGCTACCAGGTGTGACGGGGATCACACGCACAGTAGCTTAGAGGAAGCGTAACACGCTAACCCGAGCAGACGCCTGGCGTCTCTGTTGCTCTCTATGCGAAAGGCCTGGCCTTCCCTGTCGACTAAGGTACCGAGTACCGAACGACTTGCACACTTGTAGGTTAGAGTAAAACTGACTGTATTAATAACACTCGTAATGTTTCTATCTACTGTTTTCTATCTGTATTCTGAATCTCTATCTAAATGACGATCTTCGTGAACGGATGGCTCTAGTGAATCCGTGCCCTTAAGTACGACTTGACTCACGACTAGGAATACTACCTGTGAGAGGTCTGTGGGGAATATTTCCTCTGAGAGGGCCTGGTGTGTGACACCCGATGTAGTGTGGTCCACACCAGGGAGCGATCGTCAGTCAAAGCTGTCATTCTCCTTTCCAAAGAAAAGGACCACAGCCAGCATTGGCCCCATTACATTTATCTTGGTTATCTTCGGGATAAGCGTTCAGATCTTTGCGAAGATGCCGGTGTCGCAACTTGTATAGAGGTCGGCTATCAGGCTAGCCGCAAAAATCAAAACAACGAGTGAAGTATGTACTTGAGACAGTCTTGTATTGCGAGTAGGTTTCTTATGACAGTCTACCATAGCCGTAAATCGTTTTCCCTTGACGCTTTAAGGCGTATTTCCCTGGTTCTTCTCTTGCTTACAGTACTTCTCTGGACCACTTAAGAATCGACACTTCGGTTTTCCAGCCATAAAAGAATAAAAAAAATCTCCCGGGGACAAATAATAGCTCAAAATAAAGCTAATATCTTCGGTTTCACCTCAGACCAGTGGCTACTCAAAAACAGCAGAAATCGAGGAAACAGGCGAGTTTTCGTAAGCCCGATTTTGGATGCCATTAGTTGTTTTTCGGAATGGCTTCAAATTTTGGCCATATTACAAAATAATGATATCACTGAGAATCCAAATTAATTGTCTATGTGATGATGCGTAGTAAAGTGCTATAGCATGCTGGCATCCATCTACATTTTGAGGTTTTTCTAATCGATTTTCGCAATACACGCCCCGGTCAAACTTTATGGCCAATCATACGACTTGATTAACGATTTTAGCCAATCCAAGGGGATTGGGTAAAATGAAGTTAAATTGAAATGTCGATTCTTAAGTGGTCCAGAGAAGTATACAACATCCAAACTAGTTACGGTCTTTCTGTTTCCATACTCCGTGTAGGTCACAGCGTCTCGAATGAGATTCTCCAGGTAGACCCGTAGAACTGCTCGTATTGCATCGTATACGAGTCCAGATATTCGTATTTCACCCGCGCGACAAGCCAATCTGCGGAAAGCCGGTCTTGTGATGCCTTGAATACCATCTCGAAGTATCTTGCGGTGACGCCTGGCTCGAAACCTTGTATCTCTTTGCCTCGCCCAGGCATGTCTTGCACTGACCGGGGAAAATGATGAAGTGATGAAAGCAGGGCGACACGGCGATACTAGGCCTCCATGAATGCAAGTCGTAGAAGTGATGAGCTGGCTCGCTATCTTTTTACGGACCATTACACTAGCAAGAGAGGGAGATGTGGTGGCTCGTGTTGTTTTTACTGGACCAATACACTATATGCTAGGCTTCCTCAGACATCTTATACTACTTCTGGCGGAAGGCGAAAATTTTCAGACACCTTCAACGCACGCATGCAGTGCAGTAGCTCTTTGTGGCGGCGGCGGGCCACCCTTCGGTTAGACTTATGCAGGCGATGCAATTCGAGTAATTGCACCTGGTTGAGTTCTGGGTGACGCAGTTCTCGCGCGACAGAGTCCTCTGGGCAAAGTGACCGTTGCTCTGGCGACACATTCCATTCGATTCCGTTCCAGCATGACTCTCACGTTGGCAGAGGGTTTGCTCGATCTCCTGAAGCCGCAGCGGGATGCTGTGCAGTTGCATCTGCTGCTGTACTTGTCTTGCCGCACTGACAAGGTGTGTACGCGCCTCGCCGCCGCCTTGGTGTGCGATCAAGCACATACTGCGGAACTTTTTCTTCAGACTCATCGCACCTCTCCGTATCTATTGGGGTTCCTTCGCGGTGTTGAAATCCGCAGCTACAGTTTCCCACTGAGCCCTCGAAGCTGGTAGTCTTGCCTGCACCAGCTCAAGTAAGCATATCATCTCACCGATACTTTAGTTCGTGGAGCCCTGCCGTTTTGTCATCTAATCGAAATTAGTACGTCAAATGCAAATGTAGCGTGCAAGTTCAGCGCATTCTCCCACCGACTCTCCCCCCTGCGACTTTGCAAATGATTCGCTTCGTGGGTGGTACCCATACGACCCTGTGAATCAGACCGGAATCAGATGCATTTTTTACATCGAGCCTGCTTCAACTGCACTTCTACGTTTTCCTGTTCCGAGCTCAAATGGCTGAGGCGGGTCGTGAGTGCGTGTCAGTGTATAGCTGTAGGTTCGAGTACTTGATGACGTCGACAATGGTCCCAGGTGATGGAAGAATTGTTTTTTGTTTTTTTTTCAGTGAGGAATATTGTTGTTACTTAACTTCTTGGCTAACGACATCCTATGATCTTGTCGGCGGTCGGCTCAGCCCGCCCACCCTGCAGCTATGACTCAGTAGACTGAGCTTGTTCTTCATGTTAAGGCTTGGGGCCCACGACCTCCAAAGAGTTCTTATCGTGGTTCCGTTCTAGCCAGTGCCCGATGTCACTGGTCGCATACGAGTATGCAGGTACCGTCGTTCCAGGTTTGGTGCCATTTCTGCATGCAGGTGAGAAGATTTCCGCTCTCAGAGCGGCGAACTTGCCGACAAAGGGAAATGCGTCCTCCAAACGTCTCGGGCATTATTGCCTGCGTTTGTGCTGTTTACCGGTTGAATAGTAGTCATTCGTGTTGACTAACGTGTGCTGGAGGCGTGGAATCGGTGCCGACACCAGGTCTTCGGCGTTCATGAGAGTCTCGAAGTTAATATTGCGCAGGGCGAGTAGCTGTGTGTGCAGCCGACGAAGGTAGGCGGCGTGGGTAGGCGGCTTTTCTCCTTTTTGCTTGAGAATAATGCGATGAATAATGTACCCATTGACAACGGCCATGTCAAGAATGCAAATAAATAGCTGCTTGTAATAATTGCGCAGGGCGATGCACTTCTGAATGTTGTAGCGGTGGAGTCGGAGCTGGTCGTGGACGTTCACGCCACCAATTCCGAGGCTGTAGTCAACGGCCAGTAGCGGACAAGGCACTTCTCGGCGGGTTCCATCTTTTTCAGTGCGCAGCACACTGGTAGGAAGCGTGCTACACCCAGTAGCCAACATGTTCACGGGTTTTGAATCCATCCAGCTCAAACCTATCAGCTGAGGATGATCGCGGGCTTGTGCAATGCGGTAGGTTCCTCGTGGCATTCGTTTCGGACGTTTTCACTGCGTGAAGTGAAAAGGAGTCCACCCTAAGCGATCAACTCTCGTGGTGCCAACGTGATACAGCCGCAGCTTGAGGATCAGCGATACAGTGGAGTAGTAGCTATCCGTCACGATCAAGCGCTCCATGGGCTGGTTGCCCAACGCCTTTGAAATGTTCCGCACAACAGCTTTCGGTCCCAGCCCCAGAGAGTCCCTCGAGTATTTCTTCTTCTTCTTCTTTTGTTTGTCAGCACCGCAGTAGATTTCGACTCTGTATATGAAGATACAGAATACCATTAATGTTTATTAGTGTATTCTGTAGGCTACAGAGTAAAGAATACAGAATAATGCATAATAACAAGACTTACCTCGAACAGTATGCTGTCTCAGCGCAACATGTCATGAAAAACTTGGTGCCGTACTTGCTGGGCTTGTCCGGCATGAAGATGCGCATCAGGTTGAACTTGCTGCGGTTTGGCATCATGCCTTCCTCGAAGGAGATCACCTTTCCATGGCGGTAGCCGCGACGAAATGTTTTCTCAACTGCTTGCAATACCGGCCGAATCTTCCAAGCCTTGTCGCCGCGTGACTCGTCGTCCTCGTTGTTGTTTAAGTGCAGAAACTTCAGAATCTCCTCGAATCGGTCGCGCTTAATGAAGCGTGAGAAAGTTCCACGAGGTATAGCACCTTCCTCGTCGATACACCAGTGCTTGGATAGCCCATCGCGGATAGGAGCTACAGCACTAGCGAAAAGAAGCGCAATCACGTGAACGATCTCATGGGGTTATATACCCTTGAACTTTGCCAGAGTTTCTTCAATATCCGACAGATCTGGTACGCTCACACGATGGTCCTTTGCTTATCGATCAAGCAACTTGTTACGCCGAGAAGTAGCCACATCAGTGATATTCTGCTCTCGCTAACGATTCGTTTCCTCAGCAATGCGAACCCACAATTCCTTCGGTAGGAAATAGAAAAACATTCCCAACGGAGAATCTGCATAAGCAACAGCAGATCGCGTGGGACCGCATGGCCCGTTGTTGTAGTCGCTCGCAGCATCGACAAGGAGTTCCGCTGTGTATCACACAAAACATACAGATTAGTTACAATTGGCCCTCAATCTATTCTGTATCATACAGACTTACCGCTGTGCTCTTCATCATAAGTAACCCATCCAGACTCTCCGAGGCCACGTAGGTATTCCTCCGTTACACCGAATAACACATTTTCATCGTCATCATTGATTGGTTCATCTTTTACGTCTTCTACGCCTTCCACAGACCGAAATACCACCTCGTTGTCCGCCATTACATCCTCATCGTCTGCATCCGATTCCGAGTCACTCAAATCTGCCACTGGCACCACGTTCACATCATCCGGCGTAACAGGTCCAAACAGCTTCTCTTTCCGCAGCCCTTCCATGAAGTTGTCGCCGTCGAACACTTCAAAATCAACAGCATAATCAGGTTCATCCGTCTCACTCTTCGATTCTTCAGCGTCCGTCATGTTCTCTCTCGGTCGATCAGGAGTGTCGTCTTGAGCAGTGTAAACTACCCCTCTGCCTTGCACAGTAGCACCCCGAACATCATCATGAGCAGTGGCAGCTGTAGTACTTGCTAGCCCTGCGGCCTCCTCAATAGCCGCATTCATAGCGCAATCTTGCTCTGTAGCCTCGGTAATAGCCGCAGTCACAGCGAGAGCTTGCTCTGTAGTGTCCGGAATAGCCTCATCCACAGTGAGTGCATGCTCTGTAGTATCCGGAATAGGCACATCCACAGCACGGGCTTGTTCTGTAGCGTCCGGGATAGACACATTCATAGCTTGTTCTTGCTCTGTAGCGTCTGGAGTGCCATTCACAGGCACATGTGGGTCCGATGTCGCACGCTGAACGTCGGCAGCTGAAGCCGCAGCAGAGACAGTGCCATCGCGCGGGCCAGTATACGCACCTGATGACCCTCGATTGATTGCTGGGGGAGGTCCACATGGTGGCTGCTTGCCAAGCGAAGCGTACGCGGCTTGCTTACCAATAGGGCCGCGTGGCAAAGTCAGCGGAAGGGATCGACTGGGCACCGGCAGATCAAGGCGACCAGAACGACGTCCAAAGGCCATTAGCTCAGCTTCACCTGCAATACCCACCTGTCGTTAGCATCTTACCTAACACAATAAACGCAGAATGTAGTACCTTCGAAAAAGTCGATTCCTCGCCTGGATTCGTCTAGACGGCCTTTCATTCCGGGCTTCACGTAGCGGTGGTCTTTCGCCATGCCCGTAGGCTTTCGAGGCTTCCATCCCTCCTTACAGAGCTCGCGCCAGAACCGCTTGAACGTCTTCTCTTGAGGGCCGTTCATCTTCTCAAAATGAGCGGTAGCGGTGTGGGGGACGCGTGTCGACGGTTGGGTTTCATTCAGATTTTCAAACCTGTTGGGATTTTATACCAGTCTTTCTATGAACTTCGGATAATCCCCGGCTATCTACTCATCTACAATCTTAGAGGAAACCTCAACTGATCCAACCAATACACAAATCTATATGCGGGGATGTGGTATGTTACCAAGATAGCCGAACATTAAAACCTGTAAAACACCTTATTCTGTAGGATACAGAATACTGGGCTACAAAGGTTAAAGGGCGCACTCGGCGCCCTTTTAGCTATGAGAGTGGATGGAGTCCCCGATTGGAGCATCCCCCTTGCATACCTTAAATTAGGGGGCATAAACGCTGCGCATAGCGAGAGCAGCGAACCGATCCCCGCGCGAAGCGTGGAAGGGTTCATGCCTCAGTGGCAAGGATTTTGGGGGTTTAGTCAGGGGTGTACTAAAAGTGTCCACTTATCCGGATCGCTATATAAAAAGTGCGAATCTGTTACACTAGACAAGCTACAACAACACCCCGTCGGTGGCAGCATCACGAGCGTTTAGCTATTCACTATATTTACCGCAGTATTGAGTTGGTTAGCTGGATTTTCATGTTTAGATCAACTTGCAAGTTATTGGACAAAAATCAATGGGTACCGCGTACAGCACGTCACTTTCTTACGAAGTACAATAAAAATGATCGCTGTAGTGTTGCGTCTAGCGTTCTTTCAACGGTTGACTGGGCATCGGCGTTATGACCTCCGCCACGTCGCGCAGCAGGTTTGCACCGTGCGTAGCCTCCATCTCCTCTTGCAGGACCCCATACCTGCCAGAACATTATCGTGGGTGATGCCATGACCCGCGGAATCCGGCGGGGCGCGTGACGACCGGCGAGATGGAGTTCGACACCAAATACTGACGCTCATGGACGAGGTCAGTACGGGTCTCGATACTGCGGTCACGTACGACAAACAGCGCAGTTTGGCGCACACTCTCCGCAAAGACGGTGATGGTCGCGTTGCTCCAGCCGCCCCCTGAGGTGATTGCGCTGTTCGAAGACGCGATGATCCTGAACGCCTGCCAGGTGATGTCCCATGGTCCGTGCAAGCGCGTCAAGAGCTAGTTTGAGAGCCTAGGTTTCGCGACTTCACCGACTACCTGCTGGACCTGGGCACGAACGAACAGTACCAATACCAGGTGCCGAACTACTAGACGAAGCAGCCCCGCAGGACCGGCGAGCGGTGCTCGCGCTGCATGATGTTGAAGATAACGTCGGCGTCACCGTGATATTTTTCTCCATGGAAAGACACCGCTCAATATCTTCAGCGACGACTTGCCGAAACCGGGCTAGTCCAGCATCAGCGTGAACTTGCCGCTCATGCCCTTGAGGATTTCCTTGCTCATAATGCGCTTCTCGGGGCCCACGAACGTGTTTTGCACGGATGGTCGGCAGCCCGTGCTACGTTTGCGTCGTCCTCGATGAAGATGTCGGCTATGACCAAAAGGTTGTTGAACTGCACGTCCATCTGAGGAATCGCGCTGCCCATGGCCTAGTGCAACATGCGGTCCCTCGGCAATGAGGGCATGGCCCGACTCGAGACCGAGCTTCTTGGTCGGCTCTTCTACCACTTCACGAACACAATCAGGGACCTCACCGGTGCACACTTTGAAATCGTGGGGCGGTGAAGTTTGAGGTGCTGATGATGCGCCCTGTGCTACTGGTCGCTACACAGCGATCTGCCTGCCGATGCATATGATCCTGGATACGGTGGCGCCGTACATATTCCTGCCCTTCTTCATCACGACAGTCGCGTCCCTGCAGCTGGTTAGTGCGCTGCTGAAAATGATCTTGTACAGAATGCTGCACTACACTGCAATTTTTCTGACCGATTATGCGGTTGATCACCACTGCAGTCACAATCGTAGCCGAAAACGCGGCCTCCCAGCCGTCGTCGATACGATCCGTGACCCCAGCTGCCAGTCCAAGCGATACTCGAGCTCATGGTCAGCCACACTTGATTGTAGTGGTGCGGTGGCACCTTCAGCACGGTACGATCTCCTCCATACACGGCCCCGCGTTTCGCTTGATGGGTCTTCGTGGCGCTGGAGAGAGCATGATTAATCGTCAGGCCACAGCAGCAGCCCGGGCGCATACTTATCCAGAGTCTAAACAAGCCTAAATATAGAGCTGACTCGGATGTCGAAGCAGGCATAGACGACTGCAAGTCTTACCAAACTCTCAGATGTTGCAATAGCACTCTTAGGCGGGTTCTTAAGATCCCGCTCCCGATCCCCCGGGAGAAAAACACTATGCAACTCTCTCAATCTAATTCGCTGCAGTATGTATTTTTAAAGCTCTCGTTCTACAGTACTACGCTAGTTTAGGATGGAAAAAAATGCATACCCCGATAGCTCTTGTACAAAGGAATCGAAAGAAGGGCTCGCTAGGCGTGAGCTCATGAAGAAATAAAGTAGCTATGATTGATCTCCCAGCTCTCGACGACGCGAAAATTGTTTGGGAGCGGGAAATTTTGCGTCCCAAGCAAATCCTTGTTCGCACCCTCCGACCCAATAAAAGCTATCTATTTTGCTCCCGGGAGCTCTCCCGGGAACTTAAGAACCCGTCTTAGCCGCCACAACATCACCCAAGCATTTTGTTTTCTACACGCGGAGGCGGAAAGGTTCCCAAGCCTTGCTACCGTTCTACCGTGTGCAGAGCACCGTGGTACTAGCTGATGACGAAGTGGCGTTTAAAATCGCCCTTGGTACTTTCTGTCTACGCGCTCGCGTGAATGCCCTGATGCTTGATGAGGCTCGCGCAAACAAGTGGCGCCGCATGGACGAGATGATTCTGCTGCGCACGACCAAGGGTAAGCTCATCTCGTTTCAAACTCGATCCAGGAATCCATCTTCACGGGCGCTCCGGATCCCTTGCTGGAGAACGCGAGGGTCATGCAGACCATGCTGTGCAAGTCATGACCTCGACTGATTACCGTGGTAGGCAACTGTGTTGCTGGAACTAAATTGCACGAGCTTGGTGTTCTCACCGTGCAGCCTTCGATCGTGCTGGTAACATTGTGACCCAACTCGCATTGCTGGATGCTCCACACGCCGCCCACCTCTCCAGCTAGCAACCTCTCAACGGCTGCACACTTCAGAAGCGACGCACCTTAGCGAACTCGACTCGCTGACCTCGCTAAGGGAGCTGCGCCTGCCAGCTCGGCACCTCGCACTAGCCTGCAGCGTCGCTAACCGCCATTCCGTGGACTATGACCATCTGGTCGAGGCGCTCGCGGCGATAACCTGACGATGCCGCCGCCCCCGTCGCGTGTGTCCATGTTCGGAACCTCGGCCGTGGAGCACGACCCGTTCACCAAGCGCTCACCAAACCTTGCTTGGCGCGCACGAACAGTACGTGGAGGAAGACGACGGATTCGACGCCGCCGCCGACCCGTCGATCTTCGAGGAGCAGTTCGTGGTGCCCTTACCGAGCTCCAGCGCCATAGGAGGAGGAATCCGATCTCAATCTCGACGACGCTCGGATCTCACCTCGAGCTGCAACAGCGTCGGTGGATGCACCGACTGCGTCCGCGGTCAGTCCACGGGACTATAAGACGGCAGAGGTACTTCAGCGAGACCTATTCCGACGGTGGCTGGTGCCATTATTACCGGTGGCCACAATCGAGTCTGCGGGCATGTGCGCTATGCCACACATCGGCTTGGATGCTCATTCTTCAATTTGCGTGGACAGCAGCGATCAAGAGCAGTGGAACCAACGACGACCGGCACAGGTTGTGACCCAAGCGGTGGAGCACGGTTTGGTGTTTGGTGACAAGCAAGGCAACCTGGCGACCGGGGTCAAGCCAATCGGAACGATGATTGCGTGAAGCTTGTATTTATCAATAAGTAACGCGGCGCTTTGATGCTGATTATTGTATGAATATTCAAGTTGCTAACGGGTATTGTCTGTATTATGCAGAAGAATAAAATTCAACTACTTCGCACGCCTACGCTTCTGAGCTTGTTTTTCACTTGCTGCTGCTGGTTTGCTTGTTGTTTTCTCTTTTGTAGCTGTATATTTCCGTACTGGTGCTTCTTCCGCTTCAAGCTACGTAAACCTGTGCACAAATCGATGTCCCTCAAAGCGGACAATCTCCTCTGGATTAAGGTGCTTTGGTTGGTCCCAAGTCGGCTCCCAGTCAACTAGTTATAGTGGTGTCCCACCATGTGCTTTCATTTTCCGAAGATATCTTTGATGTGGCAGCTCATGGTTTTATCGAGCGCTGTTCTCACTGCTCTGGCATCATCATCACTACCGCGATCGCCACGCACCGACGCAGCTAAAACCAATGCTTCCAGACAGACATTGACAGCGGCGCTGGCAGGGTCCACTCCAGCTACCGTGGCCTTCACCGAGAGCTCTTCACGCGTCGCGTCAGCTGGTGTCTTCCGCGGGTCGCCATTTTTGTGAAGGGCTTCGGCAAGAGTCGCCCAAGCACGCTTCGGCTGACTTGCATCTTCGGAGTCCAGCACCGCCACAGCGGTCAACGCCTCGACAACGGCCGTCGACAAATCAGCCGCGTCTTCGCCTCGGACCGTCAGCTCGGACGCTTTCGCCGTTTTTGCGCTGGTCACAGTTGAGGCGGTTGCCGCTGTGCCTGGTGCTAGTGTGCCGGATACCAACTTGTGGCCAGCAGCATTGACTGGCGTCCCGGACTTGGCTGCTGAATGTTCTGACATTTATTTGTTTTATTGTTGTGATGTCAGGGTTCTTCTCTAGGATAGTTTGTAGTATTGAACAAACCGACTTGTCTCCTGCGTTCTTGTTAGCAACTTTTAAATCCATGTACATGTACTCAATTGCATATGAGTCCATTGAGACCTTGTTGTGGCTAAGCTCACTCACTAAACTTTGCAGTAGTTCCTGAACGGGCTACGTGAAAACACATATCTTGCTAGTGGCGTGTTATATTCTCTGTTGCCGTTGGCTTCATACACTAAAAGTTGCAAGTGCAGCAGACACTAGTGGGTTTGCAGTAGCAATTTTGAGCTTGCAGCAGTTTCAAAACTGCTACTGCCGCTTCAGTATGGTTTGATGTTGTACAGACTAAGTAGCCATGATGAGCTATGTCCGATTAGCCTTCAAAATATTGAAGTTGCTTAGTAATCGCAACGTTGACCGCAGTCATGAACATAATCGAGGCACCGCTGATCTACGGCGACATCGACATTGACGGGCGGGCTACCAGTCGCATTCGAGCTACTTAGTAACGGTAACGACCAATGGCATGGTAACCAATTTGGCGCGCTTTAGTTTAACGTCGCTGGCGGAGAAGGAGCAGGGGAAGAAGTTCACAGTCTACACTGCCACTATTGAAGCCTGTCAGCAGGTAGAGAAATGCGTCGGTTTGACGGTCTGTCACTTCGATACCACCTACACGTGGATCACCAACTCGATACCGCTCTGTCGTCAGTCAAGGGCACTGCTCTTGTGCGCAGGTATTCCTACGGTGGTATTGTTGCTGGATGGGCACGCCGATCAACACCAGTCATACAACCACCAACCCGAAAGCCGCAAAGCAGAGTCTACAATCCCCGCGACCACCAGTGAGAAGGGCGACGTCGATGCTTCAACAGCTACGAGCTGTGCCACCCAGACCACGAACAGCAGCACTGACACGACTGGCACAAGTACGAAAAACCGTGTTGACACGGATACAACGGCGACGGCAACATATAGCACTTTCACGGAGGCCTTGACCATGAACTCGAAGTTGTCGCGCATTGGAGCCGGCCCGGCTGGGCCCGTCATGACCATCAGGCTCTCCGGCTTCACGTGTATGCAGTCATGGTGGTGGGACCCAGCGCTCCATTCGACTGGTCATCCACGGAGCACAGCGCCGCCCTCTCCAGCTTGGGAGTTTTATCCGGGTGCGGATTGCTTGAAAGTGCAAAAGAGATTTCTTGCGAGTACAGCCACAATTTGGATTTTATGCGAATGCCGCGAGTGCATTTCACTTCGGATGGCAGCCGTGTGGCCTTTCTCATCTGCATGTTCACCTGGGACCATTTGCCGATCACAAGAACGCAAGGCGTAATGCTTTACTGCGCATTGATAAGACCACTCCTTCTCCATTTTCAAACAGACCATAGCAGGAGAACTCGTCTCTCTTCCAGAGGAAGCCAGCGTAGACGAACTAGTCCATCTCCGAGACAAGAATAGCGACGTGGAGGACGAATCATGTCAATCTCAGTGGAAGCGGCGCTTCGAAGCGATCTCAGACCATGCCTACAAGGATGCAGCACTGGTGGAAATGCAGAATCGAGATGAACTAACGTATCGCCACCTTCACAACCAAGGTTCTCGTTCGGCATTGGGCTGGAAATAGCGCAAACCTGTCCCTGATGCTCCGCTCCCTCTACAGAGTTGATACGCTTCAGCATGCCCCCGGTACCGTTGCCAACCGTCCCATGTGGAAGCGTGACGAGAAAAATTGAACATGTGCGTTAAGGATAATCTGATAATGGCAATTGACTCCTCGCTGTATTAGGTTGTAGATTGAATCTATTCGCCGCTTCTACTCGTGCGACAGCAAGTCCGTACGACAAATCGGATGGATCTGTGAACACGTCCTAGCAGCTATGGTACTACAAAAGGTCATCGACCTGGATGACGTTTTGCGTGCTATTTCAGCTCGGCGTGCTCCTGGACGACCTCGAAAAGCTCGCGGGGTCTAACTCGAGATGACAACTACACGCGCTTCTTCAATCCCAACAACCTCATAAAAATCCTGACAAACTCGCCGGTGGCACGTGTTCCACTGGTCAGTCAAGAAGCACAGTGAAGTCGTGCAAGAGCTCGTCGCCGGCAGACTCATGGGTTGACAGAAGAATCGGGGACAGTTTGCATGGTCGGTCCGCTTCACGAACGGCAAGGTTGAGGAGTTAGTGTCAGGACCTGGCAGAGCTACTCTCGTACAGCTACGCGATGGGCATGAATGTGGATGATCTTCCAGAGTGACCACGATCCCTGATGATCAACCGAATGCTCGGGAACAGCTTTAGGACGTCAGAGTTGGTAGGAGTATCTTGCATACGACTCCGCTGACCCAGCATCTATCGCAATCTCGGCAGCAGGACTTGCACTTGCAATACCTCCCTCCAGCGGCATGTGCACTTGTAATAGCTCTCTTTAACATATATGCATTTTGTACTCCTTTCAATACCACCGATTTCATAGTTGAACTCGCAAGTCCCCCGTTTTAAGGGCTGTATTCGCAAGAAATCCTTTTAGCACTTTCAAGAAATATTTTCTCGTCCGATCCAGCTGAAGGCTGCTTGTACTGTCGTCGCTGTGAGCACTGCATTACAATTGAGTTAATGATATCCAGCAGATCTAGCGCTTTCTGCAAGGCGATGTTGTTTCCCTGTTCACTTGCCTCCGCGGCCGTCCGCGTCAGGTGGATGGCTGAATTCTGCGATCCCAACGCCATGCAAGACTGTCAGCAGGAGCAGCCGATCCTGGTTCAGGAACTTGTAGTGTTGGCTCTGCCCGTCGTACAGCTACCCATCGTACGGTTCCCTTCGTCGTTGGACGACGTTATGTTTTTGTATATGAATAAGTTTTTTTTCTATATGAGGTTCCAAAAATGCAATTCCTTTTAGAACTTATTACAATAAATTATATAAAGATTGAATCTTACTACACTATGTTAACCCTGATAATATATGTAATACAGGCAACCCTCGATGGACGCCCACTCCACCAAACGTCAAATAATGGACAACATGCATGGGGCTAAGAATCCACCTCGATAAAGCGTCTGAGATTGAACTGGCGGTTCGTAGCCGCGGCCGTAGACACCCCGCCAAGCAGGATGTGCAGCTCGTTGACGCGGTCCTTAACGCGATCAACGAGGGCGTGGGGTTGTTGTGGGTTCAGTATATTAGAGAATATGGCTGGTAACGTTGTGATGGACGTGTGCGGGAAGGAACTGTCAGATTTGAACGTGGAGAGTTTGAAGGTGATAATGGTGATGAAGTTTATTGTGGTGCACGGAACGTTGTGGATGTTTCTGTTGGAAGGTTTGATTAGTATGGTGGGGGAAAGTAGTAACACGGCACGGGAGACAACCCCAGATGCCCGTGGTAGACATGATGGGCGGCTAACTTCAGAAGGTGTGCCAAAACCTCGAACGCCGCTGGCGCTCCTACAAAGTGTATATCTTGATCAATTAGTGGCGTTTACACCTGAGAAGGAAGCTTGGATGAAGCGAAGGTGTACAGTCTACATATATAATTAGTCGTGTGTGTAAAAAGGGAAAATTTGCGTCATTGTTCCTAGTCCGGTGGTTGGCCTCGCAATTCCAGTCGTCGGTCGAGCACCTCAGCGTGGGATTAATCCAGAATGACATCGAAAACTATTGGACGTTGGTGCAGCTGAAGAAAAAACCCGCATGGAAAATGTTAGTGGAGTCGGACGAAATCGACACGATTGACGTGGTTGGTAGCTGCAGAGATTTGGGAGGAGTATGAGTTCGAGCCGGGTCGTACTAGCAGCCTTCAAGAAGTGGAGGCGATTCGAAATATGCTCTTAGACCCCGAGGGACAGATTGACGAACCACACAATCTGATTGAAAACCCTGACGGCTCAACAGCGACTTTCTTGCGCCCCGAGTTTAGACATCTGGTCGAACATTCAGCTAACTCCGCCTTCATCGCCTATCTACCGTTGTATTTCTTGCGCCAAGTTGTTCAACACAGAACGAGTACGCCGTGGTAAAGGGCATTCGAACGACAAGTCCAGTTTACGCTACAAAAGTTGATGTTTTTTTTCTCGGAATTCTGTTTTTTTTATGGCGCTAAATGAAAAATGTGAATTCTTGAATTACTGGGGACCTCAGCCTGAAGATTCAATATTTGGGGGAAGCACGACGGCGTTGGATGAAATCATGAGTCTGCATTGGTTCAAACTGCTGCGCAGATGTTTGAGCTTTAATACCAACCCCGCAACTCTGCCTATTGATGCAACAGCCCGATTTCGTCCCCTATTGAATCTGCTAAAAGTGACTGGCGAGAAATATGTTATCGTCGGACGTGATGTTGCGTTGGTGTGGCGTGTCGCTCACGGCAAGGACGACACCTAGTTGTGTTTAACCCCATGAAGCCGGCCAGAAAGCATCACTTTCGCATATACGTGGTATGCTGTTCGACTACGTGGATTGCGTTAAACTACCGACTACATTGCAATAGAAGCAGTATAATCGATCGTCTCAAAGGAGTTGTTAGCAAACAAGAAGCCCAAGGTCTAGCACAAGCATTTGCAAGGGTGTCAAAGAATCGTTAACTTGTATTTCATACGACGTGGACTTGTTGGGAAAAATACCATCGGTATTAAACTATTTTCACACAAGAGCAACATCAATCGTGGGTCGGAACTGGCGAAGATGCGTCAAGCACACGGAATCACCACAGTTATCTCCAGCACATATACGCCTATTATGGTGCAAGAAATTGACACTTAACCGGAATGAGCAACACGTCGGAATACGAGAGCCTCGAAGGCTTGTTGATGTTGAGACAGCCGATCACGTAGAACATGCGGCAGATCCGCAGCTACATCGGCATCTCCGGACCGCACTACATGAAGGCCAGCATCGCAACTTGCCGCCATCACGCGCGCGCATCATGACAAACCGGAATGGTTCCATGTTGACTGTTTGGCTAGTGCTATGAACTACTGTGGTATAGTAGACCAATTGGTGAGACTGGCATTCGCGCCACAACCTGCGACTTCATAGACCTTGATGCCCAAGTTCAGGGCCAGAAACGCGTCGTACTCGGCGTCGACAAAGAATATGCCAAACAACAGTGTCAGAAAGGTGACCAGGACCATACGAGTCAGCTTGTACGTCGGTGGGCGCCGATAAATTAGGCAGACGCGAACACCACGAACTTCAGCTGCATCGTGCATCTCAGCGAGCACCACCTCTGGGAGGTAGCCCCTCTGTTGTCAAGGACCTGGCGGTACGATCGCTTATTGAAGATGTCCATCAAATCAATATCAATTTGGTTGGAGCACCTCTATTGATGATACCGACGCCGATGCACTCCAGTTACGTCGCCGGGTTCTAGATCTTTGTAAGAGGGGCCAGGCTGGGAATGCTCTCGATGTAGTCGACCAAGTTGTGGCAGTCCCTTGCTCAGTTTGCTGTAGAACGTAGTCTGACAGCCGCGCTTCAGCAGAAGAAGGCTGCTGTATAGGCAGGGCAACTCCGACGACGGCTGGTGAATCGCACAGATAATGGGAAAACCGGAGTCAGCCACGTTGTGGACACCGTTCATGGTCATCTTAGCGGGACGAGCATCCAGACTACACGCCGGCCCGACTAGGAAAATGACCTTCGATTTGGGAGCTAGCTCCATACCAATTGTAAGTCACTTCATCTGCTATACTGTGCTGTCGCGGATGATCTGCTCCGCGATGGCCTCGAGACCAGGTTGTTTAATGCCCACCTTGTTCACTTAGTCGCACAGTTCGTCATGGCCGGCACGCAATCTTTGAAAAGTACAGAGTAAACTCCACGAAACTGGTGTTGCAGCTAGTCTTGAGCTTGGCGCACGTCACCTCGCTGAACAAGCGACACCTGCGCATACAGCAGCGACAATTATTTGCCTCGAAAGACCTTGGTCACGGGAGTGCTGCCGTTTTCCAGGATCTACAAACTGATGTCGAGCCCCGCCAGCACCAACTGTGCCCGCAGATACTCGTTCAATTCGTGCAACCCAGGTACATCGGGGGTCAACGCTTTGAGCACTCAAACCGCGGAACTGCGCCACAATGTCGACCACCGTTGATCTTGTATGTTGAGCCGCCCTGCCGTCGCACGTCGCTACCCAGCCGCGCCACCTCCAAGAGGTCCACGGCGGGATGATGGTGTCGGATATATATAGTAACTAAAGTTCCCAAAACTCCAATTACCGCTTCAACTAATTGCACCGAATTATATTAATATTGGATCGTACTACACTCTGCTAAATCTATGTATATATATATATATATAACTCAGCAACACAAGTCAGCACGAGAAACGCACTGTCCGATGAAACGACTGCGATTGACCCGGTCGGTTTGCAGCCGTGGGCAGCCCGCGTGGCCCAAGACGTGAGCAACGAAGGCAGCGCTTCCGCGACAGCTCCAGGTTGACGTGGGGCTCCGGTGTGTGAGGTATCTTCGTTGGGATGAACGTGTGTGACAGGGGTAGTGTGAGCTGGGCGTTGTGGTGCAAATAACGGTGTTCTTCAAGGCCGTGGTTGTGACCCAACTCGTGAAATTTATCGCGGAAAAAATCAGTCCACATCTAAAACTGAGGCAATGGAGTCGAGCGCGGAGCTGTTTCCTTAGTAGTATGTTGTCGTACCTGCGTTCGTCATTTTATTTAACCATCGCTGGTGCTAACATCGTATGTACCGTCCGATGGTTTCAAAGTCGCCGATGGGACGACAATGTCGCCAACCCGTCAGCGGCTTTGTACTCCACCGCCCGACACCAAACCTTCGAAGATGAAGCATGGTTACACAGTACCGGTGTGGTGACTAGACGGAAAATCGTACAGCGGATACTGCTTGGCGCTTGGTGTGTACCTGGTCGCCTCGGGGTAGTACTCCATCGCTAGCCTGGAAGGTGCGAGTGATCGTGCTAGGCAACATCTCAGCCCACGTCTGGTCAAGCTACTCACTGTCAAGCCCAAGCGCGCTTTGTCGTGCTGTTCTTTTTCAGTGGGCGCTCCCCACGGCATGGGACGGGCTCGTTATGTCCGTTATGAAACGTGACGGAGCGAACGGTGAACAGGATTGGTTCGCCTTTTTCAGCGTCCGTTACACTGAATACCGGACAGTGAATCTGCTCGGTGTCAAGTGGCGACTTCACGAGCTCTGCGCCGAACAAGATCTCGGCTGCCCCATTCCAAAAAAGGATTGCCCATTTTGCTACGGCAATGCGCCACGTATGGTGAAGGAAACTCAAGAATCACCAAGCGATGCGGAGGAAGACCAACATGTGCTTCGACAATACGACCTTCTTCAGCAGTCCTTCTCCACGTACCGTTCGTGCGAGCCAAAGTTTCGCGAGAGCTTGGTGAATGGGTCGTGCTCCACGACCGAGGTACCAAACACGGACACACGCGACGGCAGTGGTAGCATCTGCAGGTTATCGCCTGTCAACAAGCATTTTCGGGCACTAACATATGTGTTTTTCGCTTCCGTCGAATGGTCCATTACCGACTGTCTCAGAAACGCTTTGTCGATTGTAGGGGGGGGCAGCTCTTAGTAAGCGTCGTGGATAGCGCAGATCAGTTGTGAAAGCGTGCGTTTCACCTTCTTCTGCTGGCGGGCCTGAATATCGTGGAAGAGGCCCGAGTCAAGGGCGTTCATGTCGGGGCAGTTGGGCGCTGGAACTGCAGCCTAACATTCAAACCCAAAGCTATCATTAATAGCGGTAAACTCAGAGTCGTCAATGCCAATGTTTGGCGGCGCATTGTTTTGCTGGACTACCACAGGAGCACCTGGTTCTTGGTGAGGCCATCTTGACGATATAGGTGGCAGTAGACGCTGAATCAGCATCGTTCTGTAGCTCTGCTTGTTCATGGTGATCTCGGGGGACACCATCGTTCTAGTTGACCGTTTGAAGCTTGTCGGCGTCTGTAGCCACCATTGACACTCTGGATAGAGTCCACATGCCGTGATGAGTGATAAACGTGAAAAGCTCCTGAGACGCGGTGTAAAGGCAATTTCCAGTACGCTTTGAACCAGTCCCAAGAGAAGTAAATGCGTGAGCCTTGAACGCGCGTAATTGCAATCTACAATACCGGCATTGGCCAAACCATATGCTCCGTACACTCGTACACCCTGCGCGGATCGACAGTCAGCTTCTTTGGCGCAATCCGTTGCGCTGAACGCCATCGACTGCGATTGTTCAGATAGATCTGGCCCGCCGACGCCAATTCCACACAATGTTTCTCCAGAAAGCGCTTGTGCAGCGGAGGGTACCGGCGTGCCGTTCAACACACGGGCTTGACCTCCCGTCTTTAAACATACCTTCAACGGCGCCACCTTGACGGGTGGATCAGACCCGAACTGCAGACGGAAATTATCTTCTCCTTTGGCGAGAGACGCCTTGAGCTGACGTGCACCTCGTTCACTCCGACCTTTGCTTACTGCATTGTTTAGCATATTCACAAACATATCCTTGATGGATTGAGTCGCTGCAGCCTCAGGTCCGGATTAAAAAGGGGTTCATCATGAGTCACAGCGCTGTGTCATCTTCATAGTAGGCTTTCACTTGAAGACGTTGCATGCGAACAAATGGGGAACTGGCTTCAACAGAGTCCTGGTGTGCGGTCTGCTTCGTGAGGGCTGTCATCAGCAGTCCGTCCGTAGAATAACCCATTGCCAAAATTCAACTAGATGGACTTATCCTCGTCTTCGATCCAGCACGTAGGGCCCCGAAGAACGCGAGGGCCTGCCGATTTAGCAAACACATTCTTGCGGAACTTGGCCTGATGGGTGGCGAACATCATTTGCCTCCGACTGGAAGTAGCGGCTTAGACAGCAAATTGAATCCATGCGTCTTGCTTCTGCAACTCAGCAATGAGACCACCCAATACAAGTGACGAGTCTCCTCCAGAGTCGAGCAGGATTTCGGGTAATTCCAGGCCTTCAACCACTCCAGTCACATGTCCGGTGTCACTCTTCGCGTTCTGCCTCTGCAAGCCGGATTCAGCTTGACCATCATCTGGCGGACTGGTCAGCTGACACATTTGTGTCGGTACCGGATCACTCGCGCCGTGTCCATTTAGGACGATCTCCACTGCCTATCCAGGTTGAACTTGGGGACAATCCCTCACACGATGATCCATCGAACTGCACTTGAGGCAGGGATACTTCTGCCGCTTGGCTGCTCGTCCTTCTCCTCCGCGTTTACGATTACCGCGCGGAGTCCCTCGGTTAGATTGGGAGGGCGTTTGCTCAGAACCATAGGGCGATGCCCCTGGCCCACCAGACGGATGTCCGGGCCCCAAACTGGTATCCGTGGCTGATGGGCGCTTGACATTTTTATCTTTACCGGCTTGCGAGAAAGATATCACTCCCAAACCATATAGCTTCGGAGACGGTCTTGCAACCACAGGTAGAACTTAATAACATTCGATTTGAGCGGAATGTTCTGCGCGTGCTCGAGTCTCTGTTCGACTTGGAGCTTGAAGGTCGCCGGCGCCAATGCCGCCATCATGTACTTCACGAGGAATTTCTGCTATTGGGCGATCATGACATCCGCCAAGTTGAACACGAGTTAGGTTCCTCTGCAGACGATTGTCCCTCGACTCCGATTCAGGAAGCTGAACATCCATCGCACTTTTCTTCATCTCCACTTCGACAGCTCCGTAATCTTCGATGGCGGGATTGTTGGTTTCCAGAAAGTAGGCGATGTACTCGTCCTCGGAGCCTTGGGTTGGATGGCGTTCAAAATGCCACATGGTAATCGACTTCGTCGTCTCCTTCTCGATGCAGGCATTCACTCGCTTGACAAGAGGGCGTTTGAGCTGCGTCTCGAACACGAAAAGCGAAGTGAAGTAGGTATGACAGGCATGGATGAAAGCGCGACGTTCCGCCGTCGTACTGCCTTGGAAACGAGTGGCTACAGAAGCGCAGGCGCGTTCACGATCGGAAATGGCGTGTCGCCCGACACATCCGTCACCACACCATCACTTTTAGCGGGTGACGGCCTTGACAATATTCGAACGGATTGACCAGCCGATTCATATAGCCAATCGGCGGATTGGTTGCCGGTGTGGCGGCACCTACTTCTGCATTATCCGTTTCCGATGGGTCTTCAATTCTCATGCGCGTTGACACGCATCGGCGAGCGCGTCCTCTCCACTTGTGTACTCCGCTTCACTCTGGATGTTGGTCGGCGACAGGGCACGGCGATCAATACAATACTCTGAGCTAAATTAAAATGGTTGCCGTCGTAATGAGTCTCTTGGCGACGGGTGATGCTAGCAACACGTGACTAGTTGGAAACTGAGAATGTATTTGGTGAGTTAGCTTGTTGGTTGAACTTCAACAGGTTGACTCAACCTAGAACTCTTTTGCCGTGACAAGACAGCGTTACGGCCAGCTGGCACACAGTCCAGCTGGAACTCTGGAAAACTCCAGATCAGACGGCACTGAGTCTTTTACGCTACGCTCATACTGTTTTAAAATCCAGAGCTGCTTACGGTCTGCCCAAAGAACCATGCAGATGTTCGATACCGGGAGCTGCGTCCAGTACACAGGGTCAACTTTGTCAATCGCAGTGTCGCTCGTGAAACCAGATCAAACTAGGGCTGCTACTACAT
>JAIKVD010000009.1:0-29873 GCA_024679075.1 Phytophthora uliginosa | reverse complement strand
CCCCGAATATGTTGTGCCCCGCTCAATTGCAGTGAAGTACTTCGCTGGTTTCAGACCACCGCGCCCGAATTGGTATTCATGCCATAGCTTGAAAAGGTCCTTGGGTCGTTTTGAGAGCCTAGCAATAGATATGTGTTGCGGGCGTTGGAGGACTAAGTGTAATCTCTGGACAGTGTCTTGTGTAGCAGTCACTCGACGGGGAGCACGCTGTATCAGGAGCCGACCTACTATTACCTGCAATTTTTGCAGCTCGCGTATATTTTCGCGCCGTGATCGCTCAACTTTGTTTAAAAGATCCGTTGTGCGATGGTGTGCTGCAGCGATCTGCGACTGACGAGCTGCAAACTCGCGGCAAGTGACCCCCCCCCTCCCCCCCGTGGGTGATTTTGTTTTACTGCAAACTGCTGGTGCGTCGTTGTTGGACTCATCGTTCTGGTTGGTGTCGATAACAACTAGATTTATCTGAAAGCCGTCACTTGTAACGTAAAATTCTTCTGATAAACAGGATTCAGGGATACCCCCCCCCCGCGCGCGCGTTTGTGTAGGCGCATTAAATGTTCTGCTTCAGTTTGACCGGCAGTAGAGCTTAGTTGTAGTTATCAGGTACCGCCCACAGCGACGGCAAAGCAAGCGTTGTCGCAATTGATCCACCCATGAGCTGTTTTACGGTCGGCACGATCTGATCAACGAGTAAATTTGGTGTGATGCAGCTGAGTCCAGATTTTACGCGTAAAAGTCCGAACCTGCTGGACCCGTCAATGCTACGGCGGCCAACGCATCTGAATATGGCTGTCGGTTATCTATGTAAACGTCGACAACACCTTATCGTGTTCGCCAAGATTTTCGCAGTCTTTTGGGATACCATTCCGAGTCGCGTACGTTGCCGCACCAATGCGGATGCGATGGGTCCCCAGTTTGCCTGCCTTCAGCTTCATAAAGGCTTCATTATAGACCTATTCGTAAAAATAATCTCACCGCGCTTGTGTGCGAGTTTTAAACCTAGTCATGTGCATTTTCAATGTATTTAACATGTTATATAAACTACATGTGTGGAATGTACTCTTTTACCACATGTATGCATATACAACGCGTGAGTGGGGGGGTTAAGTGTCAGGCAAAGAATCACCAGGTCCAATAGCGTTCTCGCTGCGTTTTGTCAGAGTGTGGTTAAGGAGATATCGGGGCCGCTTCTCTATCAAGGACTGCTTGCTGGGCGTGATGATCTACTCGGGTATGCCTCTATGGAGTACGAACTCTCTCCGCTCTTGATAAGGTGATGGAGCTGTGCGACCAGTATGGTTTGAAATTGCACCAGGGTAAGTACGTTTTGTACGCAACCGAAATTAAATGGAGTGGGCGCATGATTTTCGAACGTGGAATCACGCATTGCCCCGAACGCATCCAAGGGCTGGTCAAATTAGCCTCTTCAGTGACGAGGGAAGATCTCCAGCCATTTGTGTGCGCGATTAATTGGATGAGAACCTCGATTCCTGAATACGCAACACTCAAGGCGTCGTTGTACGCGATCCTGGAGCGTGCAATGCAGACGACGGGTAGTCGCAAGAAGGTCCAGTTGCAACGCTGCTTACTATCGTCTGTTGGATGGGGAGCGGTCGTGGAGGAGAGTTTCTAGTGTGTGAAGGCGGCATTAGTTCCCGCTGGTCCACCCTAAGCCGATTGGGATGTCTGTGTGTACAGCGATGCCTGTGATAAATTTTGGGGAGCCGCGGTCACTCAATTGCCGCGTGGCGATGCTGATTTGCCGCGCGAGGAGCAGCGGCATGAGCCCTCGGCTTTCCTCAGTGGTAAATTTGCGGAAGTCTCCAGCCGTTTGGCCATGGCAGAGAAAGAAGCCGTTTGCTATCGTTGAGACGTGCAAGCGACTGGACTATCTACTCCTTTGTCCAAACGGATTTCGCCTCTTTACAGATCATCGCAATTTGACATTTCTCATTGACCCGTATATGGGGCCGACAGCGGCCGGCATCGGTACCAAGCCGATAACCTCCAACGCTGGGCTCTTGCGATTTCGATGTTTCGCTACGAAATTTAACACGTAGTCGGGATGATAACGTATGGATGAACTGTTATCGCGCTTGGGCGCGTCCTCCACATCCTCGGATTCGTTCCGTTCGCGCAGCGACGAAGCTGTTCGTGTGCCCGATGGATCTGTCAGCGATGTCCAGGATGAACCAACCGTTGGCTTTCCTCGCCTATCCATCTGTGCCAATTGGCTGTCATCGAGCGAGCCTCGCCTCTTCAAGGACCCGATTTTCAATGGCCAACGGTAGAACAACAAAAGGAGCTCCCGGAATCAGCTTTGGCGACCTACCCGGGTCAGCAGTCGGCAGAACTGGTGCGCTCAGTGTAACAGAGCTCTACGAAACCTAGGCGGGCAAAGTGTGGGTCCCGCCTAACGCTACCGACACGCAGCAGAGGATTTGCATCATCGTTCATGCCGGAGTCAGCGGCCATCACGACGTAGCCGCGACGACTATTTCTGTCACTGCAGTGTCCGAGTGGCCGACGATTCAGTCAGACGTCGAGTCATTCGTCAAGCAGTGCATCCACTGCCAGAGTTCCACTAAATGTCGAATTTCCCGTTCGTTTGGGCCAACTCAACCAAGCCAAATGAGGGCATTCATTTTGACTTTCCAAGTCTTCCCCTAAGTGTCGTGGTAGCATTACGTTCTCGTCATCAAGGATTCGAATGGTGAATTTGTGCAGATCATCATATACAACGCGGCGACAGCTGAAGAGGTGTTCGGAGGTCAGTTGTACTGGTTTAAGCGGTATGGCGTGGTTCACAATTGGTCTTTCGATCAGGGAGCCCACTTCAAAAATATGGTCATTGCGAAATCGCAGAAGTTGCTGGGTGTTCATCGCCCTTTCGTCACTGCCTGCTGTCACTGGGCGACCGGAACGGTAGAAGTGGTAAATCGACTGATTCTTCGTTACTTAAAGGCACTCGGCAGTGAGATGAGGCTACCTATCTCGGAATGGCCCACGATTTTGCCCTTGGTGCAAAGCAGTTTAAACACTATGACTGCTGATCGTTTGGATGGCATCGTACCCGTTACAGCATTTACTGCTCTTCCCGCGTCCACGGAGCTCAATGTGCTCATAGTACCTGGTACGGTCGATGAGCGTACCGAAACTGCCGTGCAACAGGCTCAGATCGAGCATTGAGCGGCCGTCCGCGCCATTCTCGACGCTATGCATCGTGCGGTTGTATTGTCCAGTGACAAACGCTGCGAGCAACATCGCGCGTGCTGTGCAAAGTAGAGCGGTGTGAACATGCCCCAGTTCGAGATTGGTGACTTTGTATTGGCAGCTAATGTGGTGCCGCGCAGAAATAAGTTGGCTCTGCAATAGCGCGGCCCGAAGCACATTGATAATGCTGAAATGTCTATACTTTCGACGTCCAACATCTGGTTGGTATCACGACGCACCGCGCTTAATGACTACAGCTTTTGCCGATGCGAACCGTGATGTGACCGAATACCTTATTGCACATGTTCATCATGGGACCCTGCCCACAGTGTCTTCGAGGACTATCCGGCGGTGGTCGAGAAGTTCGTGGCCGCCCGTCCACGGAGTCGTAATGTGCAGTCAATGTGGAAGACGCTGCGTCCCGAACCTCAAGCAGCTCCGAAGCGTAACGTCGACCTGCCAGGTCGTTGCGAAAGAAAGGGTGGAGTTTTCCACAGAGAACCAGCAAAATGATAGCCCACTACAAACCAGAGCTCACGAAATTAATGTCATTCAAGGATGGCGTCGAATACAGCAACGACCGAATGTATACAGCGGAGGAGCTCCTACATATACCACCCAACCACTTGTGCGGCGGGATAAACCAACAAGCGTACGGGGACTTAGATCCGAGTGAAGACATGAGATCTGTTCATCGTCAATCAAACGCATTCATGCCGCGGATTAACTCAACGTGGGAAACGCGGTGACGGAGCGTGGAAAATCATACACGCTCCGATGCCATCAACAAGTTGATTAAGAAGATAAGCAAGAAGTTCGAGGTTCGGCGAGAGGGGTCAGAGTTCAAATCTCCCCGCTTTTTGAGGTTTGATGAGTTTGTTGCTTCTCGTGCGAGGTCATTGGGGAAGGGATGACACCGCATCCATGATGGGCAGTGCGATAACGCTTCTGTGGAATATGTGTGTCAAATCGATGATATGATGAAACTACAGCTCAGCAACATCTTGCCGAATATTCAGTACTCCTCACCGCTCCTCGTTGAGATGCGGTGGACGAAGAGAGGAGAGATGCTCCAGAACAGATTGTTATTATCTACATCGAGTCAAGTTCTCTGGATTTTATATCCAGAGTCCATCCCAGGAGTCAAACGGGGGGCTAATACTAACATAACCCATACCTTTCGTAATCCGATATTAGTTGTGAGCGCAAATACATACCATATAGCCTCCTTGATAAAATAGCCTCTATCGCAAAACTATTATAATAGTATGTTGACCCATCCGCTGAATATTAGGACAAACTACCCATGATAAATAGTATTCTATAAAAAGAAATAATCACTTTCTCATTTAATATTATCTAGCGGTGAAACCAAATATCACCTTGATACATGATTTATCTACTCCACTTGGGCTCCACTCGGGCAATAATGCAGCTGTCAACACTGCAATTATATTAGTGCGGATATCTCGTGTGTACTTGCCTTCATTCGACCTCCGTAGAGATGGTTGGTCTGCACACGCAAGTCTGTCTGGAACATGTCCGTAGCAGCTCATTTTGACGATGGAGTGCAAAGGCGAGGAGGCCTGCAATTGTAGGTCTATGGTACTACAGTAGTATTTTGTTGTGGGTCAAGCTATAAATATTTTCGATCTTGCAGACGCTACTGTATTAAAATAGACGTGCGAATAACCCCGATGTTGGTAATGATTAAATCGCAGATGTACGATTCGGTACCCGATTTTGGTAAGTTACAAATTTTCTGCCGCGGCCAGGTTGATATCGTATCACTTAGAGCTGCAGCGAGTCTACGACTTCAAGCTGCTGTGGCTGTGTTGACTAACGGGTTGGCCTTGGCCTTGGAGCCGAGGCTGGTTAGGCGTTCGTGTGGTGCCCCAGGTACTAGTTCACCTTGGCGTGGGCCCGCGTATCGGTCTGGTACAGGTAACTGCTCAGCCAGGTACACCGAGATGGCGCCGCCCTCAAACAGCGAGAAGTCGGCGTACTACAGCACTCGAACGGGATGCCGTTCAGGTTGAGTGCCGGGAGTTCGGGCAACGTGAGGTGGGGTTGCCGAAGTCCGTGAGCACGAACGCTCTTGCTTCTTGAGGCGCAGCGGCGGTGGCTGGTGAGATGCGTGCAGCTTGAGCGATCTGTATGCTTAAGTATGCTTTTGAGTACTTTGTATGAATTTGCGTGCCAGTTTTGAATATACATATGTGTTTTATGTCATTTTGAGCCCTGGATAACACAATAAAACCAAATGGCATAATTATGCCCAGCAGCATCAGGCTATAGCGAGTCGCCATTCAATGGGGGGTCTTACAGGCGGTTTTATCGTAAAAGTGAGTGAGTTGTAGTGCTCGCAGCTTATCTGATTTAAGCCGAGTCTTGAAGCTAGATTAAAACGTGAACCCATCTCTGGTCAGACAGCTCTCCAAAATAGTGGAAACTGTAGTAATACTATTGTACTAGTATTAATACTATCGTAATGGTTCGTATTACAACTTTGTAATACCAATCCAAAGTATGGAAGTGCTCCGTGTGCAGCTTAGCTTTTCTCAAAATATACGATATCATAATACGCCTATTCATTTGCAGAATAAATTACGATTATCAGGAATTAATAGTAAAAAAATTCTCGGCTAAACTAATATAGTAATCAATTAACGCCATAAAGACTAATGACCCTAATAGAGCAGTATTACTATATTAGTGAGTAATTAACAAGTACTATCGACCATGAGATCGGTGTCGAACAATCTAAAGTTGTGGTGCACCTCAGCTTCGTTGTTAGCTTCTTTGATCGTCAAAGCTGCTTGTGCGACTTTCCACCGACGCGGGGGGAATGAATATCAAAGTGTTTCACTGGCGCTCGCACGTTACGCCGCAGAAGCGTTCGGACAGAATTGACGAATCAGATATTACTATCATCTCTTTTGCCGACCGCGGGCTGCCAAGCCAGCAGACTATCTAGATATACTGCAAGCCACTGCTTATTATCCATTCAAATCTGAACTAATACTTAAACATTAGTATAATAATATTAGCCTAAGTCATCACCACCATATTAGGCAAAATTCAAACTACTATCAATCTTTGACCATTATTATACCCCAGATCTGATCTGCGCGCGTAAAGTTCATTTGCACGTCAACCAACTAGGTTTTATCGTTTTCTATTTCTTCGACCTGTGTACTCTCCCGGAGCACCGCTCCGGGTCGCCTACCGGTATTAGTATTTGTTTTGTAAATCCAGAGCTGTTCCGTGCGAAGTCGCGGCTTTGTGCAAATATTACGATTTCAGAGTTTATTTATGGAAACCGCAAGGATGGTGATCGCCGTCCGGGCAAGCCATTCCTTCTTGACACGGGTACTGACACTTCTCTTGTGACGCGAGGCGTCCTCGAGGCTCTTGCCCAGACCGAGAAAAGTGCAGTGATCAGCCCTGTCGAAGGGAGAAAGATAAACCCGGTTGGGGGTCGAGTGGTGGGCGTGTCGTGGCGTGCGTGTCCCGTGGCGACATTCAAGAATGTAGTTATTTCTACATCGGCTGGACCCTTGATGCTCCAGACCCTTGGTTGCTACGTCGACGGAAGAGAACCGAGCACTGGACCTGACCGTGAGAAGGCCTACCATGCAGACCCTGGGCTACTCGACCGATATGCTATTAACTGAAGCATGCTGTACCAAGCCAGAATGGGTGTTCGGAGGCTCCACTCTCTAAAATAAGTCAGCGCCGCGCAGCTGCAGAGAATGTGCTGGCTGTCGGTAGAGCCACGCGATGACATGGTGACCAATGATGCAGAGGATGTTGGCGACCGCTACGAGACACGGACTTCCCACCATGCGACCGACGAGCATAGCCGAGGTCATTCTCTATTTGGAAGCGAAGGCACACGTGGCTAAAGAGCTGGGATTCACACGCGACCGAGCTGTGAAGCTGCGCGACATCCTGCATGCCCGCCCTGACAGCTTCCGTATAGGGTTTGGGCGTGATCCACCCGGGCGTGTCGCCCCGATGAATGTTCGGCTCATGGAAGGTGCAGCTCCGATTCAAACGTAACAGAGACGCTACTCGCTCAATGACCGTGCATTTCCCGAGAGACACACGACTACTCTGCTCAAGTATGGACGTATCTACAAGAGCCATCGGAGCCGGTGGGCTTCGGCTCCGCAGATAATGAGGAACAAAGAACAAGATGAGGAGCCACGGTGATACCCGTGTCAGTAATGAGCATACGTACCCTTGCTAGAAGTCGTACTTGGCGAGCTCGAGGGGGCGAAGATGTTCATCGTGCTGGATTGGTTCAGGGGCTACTGGCAGGTGCCCCTGCATCCCAGTTCGCAGAAGCTATACTCGTTTGTCACGCGACGCGGAATTTACACACCGATACGGGTACCCATGGGCGCGACGGGCGCAGTGGCCTATGCCATGACATTGACAAGATATATTTGGCGATCTCCTCAGCGTTTCGGATCTTGCCTGGCTGGACGACGTTTTGGGTTTCACCGCAAATGAGAAAGCGCTGCTGGACGTGCTGGTCACGGTGCTGATACGTTGCGAGAAATTCGGCCTAAGGCTCCATGCAAAGAAATGTCAGTTTTTTTGCCAGAGAGGTCAAGTGGTGGGGAAGAATGATCTCGGGTGACGGTGTAAGTCACGGTTCGGACCGATCCCAAAGATTGGTTAATATGCATCTGCCACCGACTGCTGGGGAGTTGCAGCAATTCTATGGGGCCAAGATTGGTAGTATGGAGGATATTCGTGCTTCTTTGCTCCGGATGGTGCCCCTGGCACACCCGAAAGGGGCGACTGAGCTGGCACGCTACCCAGATGCCAGCCCAGATCACTGGGGCGCGATTCCCAGCCAGCTCGATCCAGGTGAGGTGGATCTTTGATTGGCAGAGCAGCACCAGCAACCGTTGGCGTTCCTAAGCGGACCCTTCACCGGCGGAGCTAGCCGGTGGTCGCCAATTGAGAAGGAAGCGTTCGCGATTGGGGAGGCGATGCGCCGGTTGGATTACTTGCTGCTGCGTCCCAAAGGGTTTTGGCTCTATATGGACCATCGGAAGTTGGTCAACATGTTCGACCCCTATACGACGGACGGAGCCATGGGGCAGACAAACTTCGGAGCTCGGCGATATATTTGATGGCCTTTAAGTACGGTATTGAGCACTTACTCGGCGAGGCCGACGCCTGAGATATCAACAAAGTCGATGGGGGGCCGGGACGCCGCCTCCGAATGCGCAAGTTGCCCTCCGCACCGCGCTTCAAGCGTTAGTTGAGCATGTGTCGCCGTTGGAAGACCCAAAGTTTGTCTGGTCAACTGCGAGCGATATTAAGGCTCTGCAGCAGCGCGCGCAGAATGAAGGTGAAGGCCTGAGCGGCATTGTGTGGAATGCGGAGCGCCAGTTGATGCTGGTTGACGATGAGCTCGTGAGGATACCCTCGAGTGATACCGAGTTGCATTTGCGTGATTGTACACGCAGGGAGAAGTTGCCATCGTGGAGCTCAGACGACTATCAAAGCGCTGAGTGCTTTATTTTACTGAAGAACGCTGGAAGCCGACGTATTGATGTGCGTTAACGAGTGCCTACATTGTATGACAACGGCAGGGGGTCGCATTCCTCGCCCGCATGGCGAGACACTAAATACCACGAAGGCTAGCGAGTCGCTGCACTTTGACTTCTTAGCTATGGTCGAGGATGAAGGCGGCGCCAAGTATGTCCTCGTCCTCAAGGTCTGAATGGGTGGTTACGTCGAGCTAATTGCGTGTATACACGCTGGCGCAGACCCGGCGTGCCATGGCCTCATGGACTGGTTCAAGAGGTTCGGGATCGTTCTACTGTGTGTATCAAATCAAGGGGGCCCTTTTAAGAACGAGGTCGTCGAGAAGCTGCAGCGTGCACTTGGCGCACACCACCACTTTACGGCTGCATATACACCGTGGGTCAACGGCGCGGTCGATGTCGTCAACGGAGATATCCTGAAGAGCGCGAAATTGTTGTTAAACAATCGGCGACACCATGGTAGAGACTGGCCGGATATTTTGCCTGTCGTGTAGACCGCTCTGAACACGATGCCGGCGAACCAAATCGGAGGACAGACTCCTCTCACTGCGTTTACGGCTCTACCTGGTGGCGCACAGCTTCGCATTATCTTGCATCCACGCGAGCCGGTGGACGCAACGATTGAGTGGGTTACCAACGTCACTTAATCGCCACTTGAGCAGCATTCGAGGCTACCAGCGAATAACGCCGCCATATCGCAAGAGATAGGGATGCTCAGCGCCAGGGCGTCCGCCTGCCTAAATTCAGCGATGGAGACTTCGTGTTGACCGCAACAGCCACAAGTCGTAGCGGTCACAAACTTGCGAAGATATGGCGCGGGCCCAAACGCATCGTGCGCGTGCTGAATGACTAAACATTCGAGATCCAAAACATTGTCGCGCCGTTCGCAATGCCTATCCGTCACGCTTCCCGTTTGCAGTTCTTTTGGGAGGCTGCACGTGGACGAGTCGAGGAGCTGCAGGAGCAGGCCATCTATAGGAGAAGGCGGCCATCGTGTCGAAGCTCTCCGCCAGTACCGCCAGAGCCAGCGACACACCGCTGGGAGATCTAGGTAAAATGGGATCACCTCGATGAGATTGGAGCGTAATCAGATCCCACGGAGACGATCAAGACGCCCCGACGTCATTCGACACGTTTTTTAACGCTCAGTGCACGTCTTGGCATGGCTCGTTCCCTCCAATCCCCCGACCAAGCGTTGCCGCCTCAGTGGTCCGCCCACCCCGTCCTCCCGCTCATGTCACCGACATACGCCCCGCCGTGTGACATGCGTGGAGCTGCGCTCTGTCTGGAAGCGGGAATGATCCACCGGATGCACTTGCCCGCTGCATCTGCGGAAGCCCCACCAACTGGGATCGCGAGGAGATCGATGGTTGAAGACCACCTGGAGGTACTTGTACTTCAACACTGTTTCGTGTAGTGCATGTTGCCAGGCAGGTCGACAACCTAAATTTGAATTCAGTTTCAAATTTGCTCCCTGGGGAGTATATTGGCTGTAAAAACGGATGCGGTGCTCGTGGTCGAAGTCAGTGGTTGAAAACTAATTATAATAAAATAACTTTCATATTATACTGACGGACTGGAATAACGGATTACTGATAAATCGAGCTTCCCGTAAAATACGGAATTGACCCCGTAATAAGTATACTTACTTTTTACGAGAAGTTAAACAGCACAGCGGCCAGGCTGGTGACCCGGGAGCTGATCAACCTGTCGCACTGATATCGTCTTCAATGGTGTCTTCATGCCCATTCCTATCTAGCTATCTAAGCGCCATGGCAAGCCGGGCTTCTTCTATACGGACTGAGGCGGCGGCCTCTTCACCTACAAGCAGTACAGCAAGACCCGAAAGGAAACACCAGGTAACAGGATACACCAACCTTTTCAACCACCTCGCGTTCAAGTATCCCGGCTACGTTGAGAGTTAAGAGGAGAGCCAACGAGCCAACGGCCAGGCGCTGGAAGCTCAGGGACTTATATGATAGTTATATATCTACCAGTATTTAGAATAACTGTAATTAATTTTATTGAAATAGGAGGTATTGTCGTCACATATTACGTTTTTCTCAGACAACAATGCGATTTTTAAATTTATTTTCCGAACACTGGTCGAAGCAGCAGCACCGATAGCAGCAAGCTCATCGATGCGATCTCTTCCTTCTTCTGTATTCTGTAGAGGGGCGTATACCAGCAGAGTGGTAGGCGTTTTTTTTTCGCCCAAGGATGGCTCGACCCGCCTCGTCCCAATTCCCGGTTCCGCTCGTGAAAAGATACAAGACCGGGCCTTATACCGAGAAAATGATAGTAATCATAACCCCATCCTGCAAAACACACAGAATACAGACCGTACAGCGGCTGCGACGATATGTCGCATAAGCCACTCACCAAAACGCGCTATAGTGCCTACTCCGGTGGTTGGTCTTACCGGGGACAAGAAACTAGTGAGAGCGGCGCAGCACACCGAGACTCAGCAGCACGCGGCGCAGCACGCCCAGGTATTTCAGACCTTCCGGAGCCCACTGTCGAGTTCCACTTTGGCGTCCGTGTCGTGCTCAAGGCTTCAGCTCCGTCTCAAGCGTCTCGCCCTGTAAAGCAGTCAACAAGCTGCTCCACAACGGTGAAAGTTCGCTCGTGAAGTCCGTCACTCCACTCCTGAAATCTGATCAAGATGCTGAGTTTATCCTCGTCAGCCACCCCATCCGCGGTGTTCATGAGACTGGCTGGCGTGCGCGCCGCACAATTGTGCTTGGAGTTTTGGGCGGGGGGGGATACGCGTTGCTCGGACGAATCGGCTCGGTGGGTCGAAGACAACGCAAAGCTGAAGGTGGAGCCTGGCTCCAAGTTCGAGCAGGACACGACCAGTCCGCTGTCGGCGAACTCGTTTCATGTCGACAACGTCGACATCGACATCGACATCGACATCGGCATCGTCAACTCTGAAGCCGATTTCTTTGTCAGCACAATCTAGTGATTAAGAGGTGATCTGAAGATCGTAGGAATCAGTTTAGTCTCTATGTTGAACAACGTCAAAGATGTTCTCAACTTATAGCTTACGGTTCTCCTACCCCTTCCGGCCGTGGAGTGGGACATCGACGGTTATCGTGGCATGGCGGAGGATGCCAGCCGCCTTCGTACCTAGTAGCGGAGAGCATCAGAATGCTTCCAGGCATAAATCAGTAGGCTCGAAACCTTGCAAGCGTGCTGTTCCAAGCTTGCAGGACTTGCTCGACCTGACAATGAAGTCGGACAACGACGATCGTACTGGAACATCGAATGAACTAAAGCTACTTACCGCTGCAGAATCGCATGATATTAGAAGTATCGCAGAAGAAAACGCCTAGCAATACCGAAAAACAATCCATGGTCGTCCAGTAAGTCGCGCAAAGGATGCTACCGAAAGAAACGGAAGACTGTGAATGAGGCTGGTAGAATATACTATCCTCGCACCATTCGAACTCTATTTATACGGGAATATTTGAAGTTGCCAAGTGTACTCGAAAGACTGCGCGCCCAACGCCTCACACTTAGGTAGATAATTGAACTTGCGATCGAGTCCACATACGATTATCTCTCTATATATATACATTATTAACTTCGTTTCGGTCCCCTTCGATTGAATTTAATGTGTCCGAGATAAGCGTACCATGATTTTGAGAGAACATCACGCCCTATATAGTTCATACGCGCTTATCAATTATGGTTGATGAAGCGAGTGATGTTGCCAGCCTTGAATGCGTGTATGTATATCGTTTACTTCTTTTTGAACTTTGACGTGGTGGACTTCGTTTGTAGCTCCAGTGTATATTTCCGTGTCTGCTTCGAAATCATGCTAGGTGAGCTCTCCAAAGAACTCACCAATTACTGCGTCAGCCCGAATAAACTAGGTCGCTCGCACTGCATTAGTTCAGCGCCACCATACTCTTAGGCTATGTTGGAGCAGCGTCCTTTCAAGTTGTAGTTGCGTTTGGAGTAAACAATATCCATCGTAGCGCTTCTACATGTGTCGCGATAGCAATTGTGTGCACTCACATGCTTCCTTTTTGCTCACGTCTGGAAATTTGAGCCGATATCGTCGGCGTAAATGCAAATTTCGTATCTCAAGTGACGTTTTCGGGCCAGGTCACTCAATTACTGTCGTCTCTGGTGTCCTCGGGGCGTCTGCGAAGGGCGCTAGAGCATTACAGCACTCTACCGTGTCATCTGCAGTGCGTACGGCGTATGTGGTCGAGCACTGTGCCTCAATCGTGACTGGATTGTCCTAGGTGCGTCATACACCACTTTTCAATTTGATAATGGTGCAAATTGAAGCCTCGCAGGTCTTAGAGCGCTCAGGCGTTGCGACCACGCCACGAACATGTAAGGCTTGGAATAGCTCGCGCACATAACTTCGATCAATATTCCAGAATTCGATACCGCATTGCATGCGGCTCGACATGCGCGCATATTGTACAAGAAACTGGATTACTTCTCGTCGCCATGTACCGCTTGAAGGTCTGAAAAAATACTTGCCTCTTCGGTTGGTGCATTCCGTATAACACCGCTCCGGTTTGGGCGCCTCATCTCGTCCGGTGCCGCCGCCGTTAGCTCTCCCCTCCCATATGTCTTCCACTGCTTAATGGATTGTGGTGGTTGAGATTGAGACGAACATGGTTAATTTTGATAATTTCCAAGATCAGCCAAAAGGAACCGTTCCTGGGCGGTTCAGGGTGAACATGTAACTGAACCGTGTATGCGGTGCACTTCAATAGAGCTACTTCATCACATCCGTCCTACCGATTGGTCCGTTGTGGGCAATATTCAACCAGACCCCAATGACACAACATGGCTCACCGAAGCATTGGGAAACATTGGAAAGCACGATCCTTGACTTTGTTTAGCTGTCGCACAACAAGGGACGTCGAGGGGGATAAAAAGGTCTGTGGAGGAACCACGTTCAAAATATACATGTTCTCGGTTCAATAATGACGTATTGCCTGCACGCTCACCATGTGCTCGAGAAGCGTAAGATGGTGATCAAGGAGTGGAATAAAATTGTGGATGATTTTACCCCCAACGCGTTGGACTTCTTGGCGAAGAAGAAATCGCGTTAGCCGACAGAACACAGTTGCTGCAGATCCACCGCTCTTTACGTGTTCGATCATTTCGACTCGCGTAAATATCCATATGTTCGAGGTCACATATAAGTCGACCGTGCATGCGATGCACAGTTATGGAACCGTTAAAGGTGCCTTGCAGTCATATTTAGACTGTCGCGTACTGACGACATAGGGGTTGAACCTCGTGAGTTGCCTGAATTCGACGTGATGCGCTTTTTCACCATGCACGCTCCGTCACGAAGATGCATTAAGCTTTCTGCTCGATTTTAAATCGCTTGCCGCTGTACAGCAAGTTGAAGCGCACAGACGATGTGCGACCACCTCCCTGTACCGACAAGCAAGAAGCTTCCGTTCACGAAGAAAGGAAACAACAGATTTCGAGAGAGGCTCTAAACGACATAATAATAGATATGAATGTGATGAATCATCGACGCGCTGGAATCAGCCGTTCACCACCGCAGTTCGTAATAACGATGACGACAGCAACGAAATTGCAGCCTTCTTTGGCAAGCAGGTGAAGGCCCCACTACAGTGAAACGAAATGACTATCGTTGCAATAAGTGCGGCTAGCTCGGTCACAACAATCGAAAATGCACCAATCGAGAAGCGGAACTCATGGAAGCCGGAGCAATTTTACCCGATACATATTTAGTAGGTGTTCTGTTGATATGCGCGGAAAATAAATCCGAATACCAGCGAAAAATGCGGAAGTACAGCTGATAGACGAGGACAGGACGCTCGTAGAACTGTGTTTTTAAGCTGCATAACTCTGCCTTGGATGAATTAGTATGGGAAAACCTTTTGTGATTTCCAAAGGAACGTTTAACAACACGGCGTATCGTTAGATAGTAGAAATCAGTTTGAGCCAAGAGCACGATTTACGTTTGTCCCGACGGAACTATCAGAATTTCAGAAGCTCTCATGAAGCAGGATCAAACATAGGGTTTAGTCACTAGGCAGACTTGTTGCATACATGACAAACATACTAGTACTCCTTGCATGCGTTATCTTCATCGCCAGCCCACAGCTTCATACCTCTCCCTTGGCTTCGGAACACCGGGCTTTGTTACCACACCACGCACGGCTACTAACTCGGTGTTAACGACACATGGCTAAGCGCTTGGCTGCGGAATCTATGCATGAGCAATATGAATTTGCGACTGAGCTTGGGCTTGAGATATGACGACACCTCTCTCATGTTGAAACTTCATCAATGAATTTCAGCGAATAATGCATACGATGCTGTGTACAAGTGCTACAACGACACGAAGCCAGCGGGTGTCCCTTGCGTGGGTGTGTTGGTGCTATTCTTCAGCATGCTCGCATCATGGTGCTCGGCTTCATGATCATTACCGTGGCGTCGTCACACCAAGTCACGACGCTTAAAGCCGCGGCCAACGCTGCGTTCAGCGGCTGTCTCGGTACGCTCGTCGCTGACGTCACCAGCGTGGGCATCGTAGAGTGGTGGTGGGGGGAGGGAGCTTACGATGTCCACGCGCTTGAGCTCCGCCTGCAGTATCCCCTCGCACAGGTCTGTGAACGACGTCCTTGAACTTGCCACGTTGGAAATGCTTGGTGGCCAGCGCTGATCTGCACGGCGGCGTACACGATACTGAATGTATCGTCGCCGGAGACGTCCCCGCGGGCGCTCCAGGCGCCTGCCATCACGCTGCACTATGCTCAACACATCAGGAAAGTGTCGCTCGTGAACGGCACTTTCATGCCCTCTGTCATGTGTGCCTGACCTCCACGGTTTGCACCTGTACGCCACTTCACTCGCCGGGTTCGCACACTAGTTCTCGAATGCAGCGTTAGCTTGAAGCAACACTACCGGAATTTCGGCCAATCAGATTGTTTATGGCATCTTATGATAAAAATCGACATTGTTGTTGTACCCTAGTGATAAATATACTACAGCAGCATCGCGAGGCACCGAACAGCAAACATACTCTCACTCTATCTCGAGTGGCGTCCATTGGAGTCGCTGAAATAACATTGTTAAACTATTAGTGCGCCACGAGAAAATAATGCAGTTTGGAGGTCAATAAGTTGCAATGGTTGGAAGCCCTATACAGATGTCCAGGCCGTCTTAAAGATGGGATTTTGAGGTCCTCCCCCCCCCCATCTTGCCGTTTTTAAATCTCACATTCCCGTGAGCAGAGAAGGTTTTATACTTCAGCAAGGCATACAAGTAGCTTTTGTGTATCGCGTTTGCAACCAAAAACAACGCTGTAGATACTGTTTATGTTATTGAACAATATGCAAGACCCTCCAATATTGTCATTACGCAACCATAGAAGCGGATATGTATACTTCAAAGTGTTGGAACTGACAAAGCGGAAGACAACCGAGTTCGCGGAAACAGCTGCTAACGTTGATAAGACTCGTGGAGATAAGATGATGAGACCCCGCTCGACAATGGAATTGGGTGCAGGATCACTGCCAAGGGGGCTGATGACTGTTGAACAGTGACGTAGAACACTTGCGTGTGTTGCCGTGATCGCCAGCTGAGCAGAGTCAAGGAGCAGGACGGCATCCGCGGAATGAAGTTCAACTGCATGTGGCTACAGTAGCCACATGCAGTTGAACTTCATGTAGCCATGCTACATGGAACGATGGCGACTCGGAGGAGAGCTGTCGCGTCGACACTGGATGTGCGGTGATGTCGTCTGGAAGGTCGGGTTGGCAGGTTCAGGGTAGGAGCGAGCGCTGTAGTGCTAGCAGCAAAGATGGCGGAGCAAACCTTTTTCAATCACACTTTCAATTTTCACCTGAGCTGAGCAAATCGTCTTCTGCAACTCCTCCGCGACCCGAAAGTTGCAACAGGTTCTGAGCCTAAACCACCGCCTGTCGATTAGATGGCCGTGTTCGCAGTTCGAAAGAGCATTCGCTGGCCGAGCGAAGCAAGTTTGTCATCGTACGCCATTAAGCAACTTATACGCTACATTAGGCAATGCAACTTTTTTGTTTACGTTGCAAAAGTTGCACAAGCCACCCATGTTTATTTCGCGAGCTACATAACTTTGAGCGAGACAACGAAACGAAGTAATATGCAACCCGACGCAGGCATCTGCTGTTTTTTTTTTTAATTCTTAGTGCCGTGATTTCGATCGTGCTATGGTTACATCCCAAAGTGCCAGCAATCACCGTTCTTCAGCGAGTGCACCGTCTGGGGGCTTGGACCAGGCAGCTAATTTATTTGTGAATGGAGTCAGTGTCGTGAAGGCATCACGCGAAGTTACTCGCGACACTATCAAATAAACTTGCCGGGGTTTGTTCACAATAGCAATCTTTGACTTCCAATCGACAACGACCATGGACTCCGACGTTTCCCCCTGTACTTTGTATATAGTAGAACCAGCGGCACAAACAATTGGAAGCTGTCTAATTTTCACAACTAGCTTTCTTTGCTGTCCGTTTGGTGCTGGCGGTCGCGAAATATTGGTCACTTTATATGCATCCGTCGTGTAAAATACAGGAAAAGCTCAGGTGATAGACCAGGTCGTATCGGCACAGCGTTTATCCTTGGAACGCGAATAAGAGCATAGTCCGGTGATCGGCTTGGCATTTAAACAACAACATTGCTCGTGCTATCTCTTGCCAAACGAAATTTTGTACCGTGAGGAAACTGAATGTGCTCCAAAGTCCCCAAAGTACCATTTGCGACTCTGTTGGTTGTAGCAACAATTTGAGTACTTGTACTGGCATCCCTGAAATGAGATCAAGGTATGGCGCCAAAGGTCCTTCGTTCTCGGATATACTGGAGAAGCTTTGGGAGCAATTTCGCTCTAATATAAAAGGACGAGCAGTGAAGGTTGACAACACTTGGGCTTTTGAACAATAGCCATTTGGGCCAAATTCATGGTGTTTAAGTTCAAGAAGCACGTTATCGACAGCTCAAAATCAGTGAAAGTCTGGAACACATGGCTTCATTCAATGCACGACAAGACCGTCACACTGCTCATTTATTAGTACGGCAACGGAATTGGAAGGAAGCAGGATCGTAAGGCTTTTCTTCAGGCTTGTGTTTGTCCGACGGAGACTGACCGAGCAGGCGCAGCAGCGGAGGTCTCTCTTCGAGAGGTTGTGAGTCGCCTACAGAGTCATTGGGGTGCGCGTTACGATGGCGAGGCTGTTGTTTGGCGTATGTGGGCGAATGAAGTGGCTCGCGATCTAGACCACTCCACATGGGATGCCTTAATTGCCACACCACCACCTCCGCGCATTCTGAAACTTCTAAGTGCAAGTGATTCTAGTATGGAGCTACGCGTCCGACGTTTGGACAAGTCGGCACGGATGTCTCTCACCTGCATGAGCGCGTGTATTGCTGAGGTTGGCATACTTCGACAAGATTGGGAGGCGCACGACCGCCGCCTACAAGATAACGAACAGAGTATGCAGAGACGCATGGAAATGATTGAGTCGGTCCTCCACGACATGGATCTCCCGGACCCTAGCGAAGTGAGTGACCCGTTTGAGAACATGGAGAACCTGGAGGATGTTGAACACCAATAGATCAATTCCTGCAGGTCCTCGATAGTACTACGGGAAATATCTACTGCATGTTCAAGGACATTTCAGAGTTGAGTCGTTGCATTATCATTCATCTTCCGCGCAAACTATTAATAAATCAAGTTCATGGAACCCCAATGCATCATCATCCAAGTTCGTTGTCTCTGCTAAGTTTTCCCAAATGTCTGTGTAACGGGGTAAGAAGTACCGTCACTAGCGTACACTGTGGTTGCAAGAGGAAGCTCGCAATAGTAGAACCAAGTGATAGGTTTGGGGAAAATTTAACTCTGTTTATTTATGGAACGGGGGCGGAGGCCTCCCGTCCTCTTGTGAACCACTCAAATCTAAGTCGATGCCTGAAATGGGTCTGGCTCCCCACTTTCACCCAATCAGGAAATGACAACAGGACACACTAGCCGTGTGCCTGTACCTACTTTTGTATATGTAGCCATGTGGCTTCTACCTACTTATGTAACTCTGTCTACCTACTTGTGTAACCGTAACCAGCCCGTTACAGTCTGGAACTTGTCGCTGCTCTGATGACAGGGGGCCTACCGGATTGAAGGTGTCATGAACCATCCAGCCGCAATGCTCAAATACTCGTGTCATGTCAAACCTTTAATAGCGTCGAAATGTATTGACCACAAACGGCATTAAATCGCGGTCACTAACGTTCCCCACATAATAGCGTTGAAACGCCTTCTTCACATAGCCGAACACAAATTCAATTGGATTAAAAACGGGCAATATGCTGGCAGAAAAATTGGAACAATACCGATGCTTCGGAGGTAATGCATGATTTCGGGCTGTCGGTGGATGGAGGCCCCATCTAAGATCCACACTGAATTTGATCGAGGATAAGGTCGAACGCCGGCTCTTTTGGAGTACGCGAAATCTTGACAACACTGTATGAATTGTACTCGGTCAAATGCCCCCACCGTGTCGTAGTAATCGATAGTCGTATTGATACCAACGAAAACCAACAGCGACACTCTCGGTTTCCGTTGAAACTCACCCCGAACTACCACCTTCTGTCCGCGAACAGCGTTACCCCGCTTTCTCATCATGCCTCGGTTATCAAATAAAACTTCGTCCAGAAACACGATATTCTGGTTGATGTTACTGAGCTCCTCGGCAAACCGTAATATGTCACGCTCTTTAATATGAATGGCACGGCGCTCTAAAACTTTCCAGGTCAATCCGAAATCATGGATTACTCTCCACACAGATGTCTTCGATATGGTGAGTTGATAGTGCTTGTGAAATGCAGCTTGGGCCTCGTCTAGATAAGCCAAAGGTATCTGCTCGAAAAATGCCGAATCCTCTCTCGTTGGTCATCCGTAAATTTTTCGTCGGCCTTCGATGTAACGCGCTGGTAGGTCCCCGTAGCTTCGTACACGCGAATCCAGTTGTTAATAGTCTGCGGTGTTTAGTTGTAAATGTGTGTCAAGTCCTTCCTTGAATAACCGATGTAGTAGTAGCTATACAAACAGTGAAATACCGTGTTGTGAGCGTGCTTATTTGTAACTGCTGCTTCCATCTTGGTCTCTCAAGCTGTCAATTTCAGCACCACCGAAACCAGCAATACTCGAACACCGGTTGAACTAACCAGAAATACAAACTGAAAAAGACTTCAATGACGCCGGAGCTTTGTCCGGTGCGAGTACCACCAGCACGAATATCTCAGGACCAGCACGAGCTCTACGCGCAACAAGAAGCTCACGGCCAACACGAGCTCCAACACCACGTCCAGCACCAGCTCCAAGCGCAACAAGAAGTCCACGAGCTCCGCCGGCAACAGGAAGTTCACGGCCACCAGGAACCCCACTAGCAACAGGAAGTTCACGACCTACTAAAGCTTCACCAACAACAGGATCTCACGACCTGCTCAAGATCCACCAACAATAGGGAGTTAACGGCCAGCACGAGCTCCGCCGGCAACAGGAAGCTCACGGCCACCAGGAGCCCCACAAGCAACAGGAAGTTTATGACCCGCTCGAGCTCCACGATCGCGATCACAAGATCTACAAACGTCAATGGCTACGGTCTCGTCCAGCGACTCTCGACAAGCGCCGAAGCACGCGAGAGAGATATGTCGAGCACGAACTTCACGAGCTCTACTAGCAACGAGAGGTCCACGGCCAGCTTCAGGTTCACGAGGTTCACAGTCAGCTCCAAGAGGTCCCCACCCTCTTATAACTCCAAGAGAAACGCTAGAAATGCGGGGTGAGACAAAATCGAATGATTTTAGCCAATGAGAGACGTCTATCGATTGCACGGCCGATTCCACAAATCGAGCGTAGAAGCTAAATTTACACGGAATTCACAATAACAATGCTGCATTTGAGTTACTAATGAAATTGAGTACAGTCATTACAGCAATTAGTCTGTGTTCAAAATTAGTATGTATATACAATTAGTCTAGGACAGACTAATTTCTATCGATGAAAACTCCCAAGGTTCATAATTAGTCTGTCAACAAAACTTCAAAATTAGTCTGTCAAAATCGGGCTCGTCTTGGCGAAGTGGTTTGGTTTCGCCCGCTCCATTCCCGCGACCCGGGTTCGAGTCCCTGCAGGCGGTGATTAATCGGCACAAGCTAGAGGCGCAAAACGCTAGAGATGGTGGCCTATCGCTTAGTGTTGATGGAACTTGGCGTACGACTCAGTTATTCTCGCACTTACAGGAAATCATAAAGAAGTACCCTGAGGAATTTGCCGGAAATGCCTCAACTACAGACACCGTGGCCGTCGATGAAGAAGCAGACAGCGTTTAAGAGGCTCACGAGGAAAACGAAATGGTGCTACCAGTGGTGATTAATGATGCAGGCAACGAGGCGCTAGTGTAGATAAACTCGGAAGATGGATACTTATTCGTTTCCTGTTCACAATTAGTCTGAGTTCAAAATTGGTCTGTGTTCAAAATTAGTCTGTACGCGGTGGTGACAGACTATTTATTGTAAGTCGATCTAGAAGCTGCTCACAAAAATTAGTCTAGGACAGACTAATTACTGTAATGACTCTACTAACAAGCCAATTGCCGCCGCTACGCGGTGATATTTTTTTTTTATTTGGTTGGAGCTGCTCAGCTCACTACGCTCGCTTCTCTACTGGGGCAGGCTGCCTACGCTCCGCTACGGCAGTGGTGCCCCCGTTCCGCTCGCCTGCGGCCTCGCTGACTACTCGCCGTGCTAGGTTAGTAATACTGCAAGGCCGCCTTCCCTACGCTCGGCAGCGGCAAATTAATCTTATCCAATGAAGGCCGCCTTCGCTGCGCTCGGCAGCAATATTTTTATCCAATGAAGGACGTTCAGCATTAATATCCATGGAATTCGTGTCACACCTCCGTTAGGGACAGCACGTTGCTCCGATTGATGCTTAGAATGGCTATTATATACTAATGCAATATGTACCTTGGAGTATACTTTTTAATACTCGGGAGACATCGACCTCACAAATTCGTTGTCGATATCAGAATCGTCCGAATCTGAATTTTCATCATTCAGATCTGAATCCGAGTCGACACATAATTTTGGATCAGACTCGAAACCCGGGCGCACGCTGGGCTGACGCATGAGCAGGAGGTCTTGCGCGGCGGTTTAAACTGTCGATAATTAGCCGGGCATTTTCACGGCTCTGCTCTTTGATGACGGCACTGAATTGGATCACGTCAGGGGTGGAGTCGAGAAAGCGTCGTTGAGTGTACGATTGTATCGCTCGAGAGGGTTGTTGGTTCGGATGACGATATCCTCGTTGCCCATTGACATTCCACGATTGTGATACAAACTTCTTCATCCAGGTTTTCTTGAAATACTTGGCGACCATCCTTCTCTTGAGAGTCCGACGTCGATGATTGGCTGGGAAGGGGCTCGGTCTCTCCGGACGATACGTCGCTCAAGCTCATATCGGAGTGAATCGAATCGGCACGGCTTTCATCAGACGAGAAGGGCGTATCCATGATGTCGGGCGAGAAAGTAGGTGGGCGAGCTGTGGGGGTCAGGGGGTTGCAGGTGGCTGAGTGTGCTGTTGAAGCGCTGGTAAAATTGAAAGCGGCCGAGGTGAAAATACTAGATGATATACGAAATAATAGATGGGATACCTCAACCTACCGACGTCCCATGCTTTTTATTACACTATACATCCATGCGAAGCAGCGACAGTGGCTTCAAATGAAGCAGTTGGCGGCGACCCGGGTCAACAAAGCGACCTGGGTGTCAAACATTATGTTCAATCTATGTACCATGCTCCTTTCCACTATTAACGGTGTGGCTCGACCGGACTGAAGAAGGATATGATGGTAATGTGCGTCGGCCCCGCGTTGAGAAGCTTGCGGGGACGACCTACCTGTTTTTTTGTGTGGCGCGTCAACACCAGGCGCCAGCTTGCGCTTCGAGCTGGACTCGGACTGAACATTATAAGCTGATGACCGCCCGTTCTTCTGCGGCTGGAGCGCTTTGCTCTCGAAGTACTTCAAGAGCATGCCCTCTGGCTACACCGCGAACTACTTCTTCGAAATCGACAGTGGCGTCGCCACAATGCGTCACCTGGTGTCAACCGGCGAGGACGCAGTCGCGCGTCACTCGCTCATCGGAGATGGCGGCCCGGCGGCGATTCGCCGTGCCTTTCTTAAGGAACTGTTTGGTGATGTTAGTCTGAACAACGCCACGATGCATGATGTGCGGCTCCAACGCCAGCCTACAATCGAGCTGGCGACGAAAAAGATTAATTCTCTGTCAAAAAGTACTTCTCGATCCCAGTGGAGTACTTACCGTACTATCCAACGATACCGACGGCTACCGAAGCTATCAGCTTCGCTGCGGAAGGCTCACACGATTGGTGATCAAGGAACTCAGCGCGGACCGCCGTAGTCTCGTTCATTTTGGCAATAGTTTGCTGGGGGCTGTACAAGTTGGCCCGTGTAATGTTGTTGCGGCACCACGCCACGACCCTGTCGGCCGCGTTGTGGGAGTGACCCGGCATCAGGTATAGCAGCACCACTTTCTTGTAGAAGACGATGGATAGCATCGCGTAGAAAGCGAACACCACCCGAGACTTGTTTTGGCCAACGAAGTTGCCCAGGACGAGTAGGAGCATGAGCGATTGCTCCGGTGCCACCAGCCCAGACTGCATGAACCGGTTGCGAAGGCGAAGGTGGTGCAGTAGTCGTAAACTGCATAGGGCATCGGCGCCTTTGCCTTGGCCAAGACTAGGACATGGTTGAGGCTGTTGGTGACGTCGGCAATCACAAAATTCTGCATCATGAGGTTGGAGTTGAAGTAGTCGGCCGACGGCCGCTTATTGCCGTACAGAGGCAGCGGGAAGCTCCGCCGAAGTCCTCGATCTGAATCTGCAGAAGCGGTAAACCGCTGTGGCGCACAGAGTCATTGCTAATTGGTACCTCCGAGTGATCGGGAATGATGCTGTCTGGCAGCCGTTGTTGTGGTGCGTGAATCGCGGTGTAATGCTTAATGAAGCCTGACATCGCGCGGCGTTGGTTGATTGCTGCGTCGAGATGCATGGTCTTCTCTGGCTCGAGCTCACAGCGCTCGTCGTCGGACAAGCCACGGCCTTCGAGAGCGATCTCGATCCGGACGCACGCATCGCATAGGTCCTCCTTTGTCCTGGATAGGCGGACGCACGGGAAGTGCAAATGCACATACTGAGTCCATCGGCAGTACTGCATGGCTCACCGATTGAGTGACTGCGCCTTCGCGCAATATCGTTGCCAAAGAATTTTCCAAGTCACGCGTGGCTCGACAAGGTAGTGCCGCTGCCGGCGGTGAGATCAAGGAACCCCACCCTCGAGCTCCCACTCCTGGCATATGGCCATGAAGAAGGTCATGTCGTCGTCGGTCAGAGCGTGCTTTGGACGGACTGGGGTGTAGCGTGTGTGGAGGGTGTCGACACCCTCCGTGATTACCAGCTTTAGCCGAGCGATCATGGAGCCACCGACACCGAAAATGGCGCGGATTTGGCCGTCAGGAACGCCTTGTCGGATCAGGCTGAGCACCGTATCTTCGGCCTGGGCGTGCTCGCTTCCGCCCCATCTTGAGTAATGACCTGTACGTGTATTGTAGTTGCTTCACGACGTCCTCTCCTAGTGTTGCGTAAGCACGCTCGATCGCCGTTGGTCCGCTGGATGGTGGCCTGTGCTTGGTTGGAGTGGTTTGAAAGGAGCCTCCGACGCCGCCAGAGCGACGGCGACAAGCGCCTTGGTCGCTGCTCATGCTGCTCATTTAGATGAATGGAGCGCGTAGTTTGCAATGAGAGCCGGTGAGACTGCTAGTAACAAGGACGACTCTGAGTCTGATGACGATTCAATCAGGTCGATGTCTCCAGAATATTAGAAGGGACAGTTGGTTCATAGTTCAAGTATATATCGACCATCTTGATATAAACGTACACAAAACGTTTTGTGTTTGCATAATTCACAAAACATAATCCTCGAGAATATATCAGTAAAAATGTAATGTTTCAAAAATGAATTGTTATCACTATACTATAAATATGTCTTGTCATTCGATAAAGCAGAGTGTCCTAGCCAATCGAGAATATTTGTGGCCAGGGAATGATCCCATTTGCCATCCACCGAACGACTCAATGACCAAATTCTCACGGTGGGTTATTACTCGTGATCCTTCCGTCAGTCTGATCTATTGGAGACTTGTCTCAGATCCGACGGAGGACTTCCACTCGACGCTTACCTCAAGCAACGAGCTCCACTGCAGGTGTTGGACACCACCTGATAAACAACTGACTATCCAGGCGCACGTCCTATAGGCATACTTATATATTACCGCAAAATAAATGGTACTTGAATGCGAATTTTTGTAACATAATATAAATTTATATAAACTATTATTAATTTTGCAGGGATTCACGATTACAAAATAGTGAGGTTCCCTGTGGGTCAATTATGGTCAAAGTTGATTCTGATTTGACCCTTGAAACGAGTTGACCCAAATTTGACCTGTCCAGCGGTTGATCCAAAACCAATCGCTCCACTTTTCGCAGTCCCATGCTCGACAGAGAGAAATATTAGAAGCAACTACGGACATCCTCTTCGCGATGTCAGCAGTGTCAGCACCGATGAGACCACCCCATTTAAACCTTTGCGGCGATCGGCTGGTTCTGGTCGAGAAAAGCGCAGCGAACAGTAGTGCTCATTTCAATCACGAGAGGTTGAGGTAACACACTGGAAACGAAATGACCAACTGAAGGCTGGGCAGGGACCTGCCCAGCACCAACAAGCATCAGTACATTTGACTCGGGGCGATTCTAACGCTCGTTTTTTTTTATTGTATCTTTGAACCCTACACATCAAATGCTGATCAAAAACGAGAATCGAAGGTCACATCGGTGAGCTATACTCCACATATGAATAGCATGTCGCTAGGTCGGCCACCGTATTGAATTATCGACCGCGTTCATTTCCCCCCCCCCCCAATTAAGACCCCAACATATCACAGACGATCTCTAATGCTTAGAAAAATCTTAATTTAGCTGCGGTGACCAGCCAAATTATTTGCAGTTCACTTGGGTCAGCCTTCGATCCACCCGAATCTCCTGATTCTTCGCCACCAGGAACATAAACGCTTTTCGTCGGCATCACAGGCTGATCTACGGAGTCGAGGGTTGCTGGTGCATCGGCCTCTGATCTGACGCATGGACGGATAGGTGGCGTCTTTCCTTGTCTCGAGGCCCATGATCTTCTTAGAACGAGGATTGTCATTACATATACCATGCAGTAGTCCCTATCTGTAGGGAAATTGATGTTGAGGGAGAAGATGACGCATGGATATTTCATCGACTTTGTAGGGCATTCCTCATTTTGCGGAAAATCCACGACCTAGATTTCTCTTGCGCAGAAGGTGAACAAGATACCTGGAATCGCAAACACGGGAAGCAAGGTATGATTGATATTTATCAGTGGGACTTTTCTTCGCGCTCGGCGAGACACGCCCCATCCCGGGGCCGACCTTGATCTCTTGGCGCTACCAGTCGAGTACCCTACAAGCTATGCCTCTCGGGTCGCGACGGCAGCATAATTCAGCCCGTGCAGGGGCTTACCGGAAGATTATGCACTTGTCTTGGACTTAGAAAATTCTGCTGTGTTTGATGTTATATCTTACGGGTGCCCTGAATGGACGCCTCCACTACTCCTAAGTTCCTATACAAATATCAAATGAAATAAAGTGGTTTTGGATCTCAGCCGACTCCCCGCAGAGTCCGGCGACTCCTCGACATCGGCTTGTCCGGATACGGCGTCATCCGGATGGTACTTCGTTGCCGTCAGCCGAGCAGCTACCGCAGCGTTGTTATCCTAAGGCTTTTTGGTACCTTGTTCCAGTGTGCAACGCAAAACTTGGCGTTCTCTACACCACATTCACTAGATTTTTTCGTTATGATCCGGTTATACTCAGGGCTGCCGATATTAGGATGACCATAAAAATAATGATAATTCATTTCGTACATAAATGAATGTCATCAAGATCATATTCTATGTTGGAATTCCTATAAAATGTCATAATGTATCCATCAGGTTTGACGTTCTTTCCTGACCAACCGTGCAACCTACCAGCACAACAGAGGACCTACAGCTCTTATTCAGGCCACCCGCCTCACCTCGATCCCATCCTAGCAAGCAATGATCCCCGTTTCGCGCCCCGCCCGCCCAGCCTTCACTTCCGCCCAGGTTTTAGGGTTCTACTTCCAATCGTGACGCGACGACCACGATGAAGTTATCCTCGAATACTTCCGTTGTCGTTGCGGTACGGTTTGGAAGCAGACACGCCGCAACGGCCACAAATCTCATACAGCACGTGAGACGAAGCCACGACGGGCGAGACAGGCTCTCTACTGAGCTACGTGCGACAGACTTCACAAACGCTATATGGGTGATCGTCATGAGCAATCCGCCCTTTCATTCTGCGAGAATCGCAGAACTTGACGGTACATTAATCTCATGATTTTTTTTATGAAAGTGACTGCTGTCCCCGACTGGAGCATCCCCCTTGTATACGTTATTCCGGAGGGCATAAACGCTGCGCAAAGCGAGCGCAGCTAGCCGAGCCCCGCGCGAAGCGCGGTAGGGTTCATGCCTCACAGGCAAGGTTTTGGGGGGTTTAGTCAGGGGTGTACTAAAAATCTCCACTTATCCGGACGTGTATAGATCGCAATATAGAAAGTGCGCATCGGTCACAGTAGAGAGGCTACTGTGACACCCAGCCGGGGATAGCATCACGTGCCTTTTTTTATTTATTTCAGAAACAGTTTTTAAATGTCTTTGTACATTGCGCTGTAACTAGCTGCACCACGCTGGTCCCCACGATGGAAGGGGTCGTGCTAGCATTGGAAAGGTCTGTCGCCTCTGCCGGACATCTTTGGCCTCATCCTGGATGGGTGAACCCATTTGTCCAGCCTTTTCGAAGCTGGATGCTACATACTCAGCCGAAATCATCCCCCACGCTCTAATGGTGCGCCTAATCAAAATCAGGCGCTTTTGACCGGCATGAGCTAGCCTTTGTGGAAGTCGGTAAGCCACAGTGCACGCAGTGTCTTACCCATGACATCAACGTCTAGTCGCTGATAGACCGCGGTACTGTTAGCAGGCAGAGCGCACACTGTGACCCTGGTCTCCCTAACGATAGCCTCCTGCCCTTCTTCCGACACATGACAGGCGTAGTTGTCGGTAAGAAGAACAGAAGGAGATTTATTTAAAAACCATCGCTAAGTAACTAATAGAATAACAATTAACATGATATCAATATCAAAACAGTAATGTATATATACCGTTTGAAGAATCGTTGGAGCAACCGCATAATAGCATTATCAGCAGAGACAATGCTTTTCTCGCCAGCAACATAGTTATCAATCCTATGTCTGTGGTTCCTCTTAATGTACATGTACTCTAACAGCATGGTAGTGCATAACGGCTAGAATAGTGTTGGTTAGTCATATGGGTACAGTAATGTAGATGTTGATAGGCAAACAATAAACAACGAACCTCTTCGTCACATCTCATGTCCTTTATGAAGGTATGAGAACGGGATCATCTCCTTCCAACCTTGTCCTTTAAGCGTGTTGCTCATTTGTGACCCCTTGAAGTTTAAGATACCGTGGGCCGCCCAGTCACCTACAGCACGCCGGCTATACCCGAAATAGTCGGCCGCGTCGTGCACGCCGCTCTCAGATGTCAGCCGAAGAGCATCGCGCTTCTCTTTTATCGTGTATGTGCGTTGTTTGGTTGTCTTGCGAGTCGTGAGCATGGAGCCACAGGTTCAAATGAAAACGAGCACTACAATAGCGCGGCATCCGTCCCGCAGTTGGCGCCAAACTTGTTGCTTACAAAACCAGTCAATATGATTGCATATGATTCCGAAATATCGACAGCCGATTGGATATAATACTCGGACTAGGTATTGATTTAGTACAGGGGTTTGAAATTATCATTACAGTGGCGGCTTTTTTGTTACGGGGCTTTTCCGTCGTTGTCTGTATCTGGGTAAGTTAACTGCGTGCGGCGCGAGTTTTGACAAGGTATGCTAATTTATTTATGTGTTATATGCAGGGCCGCGAGCTGACATCGCCCCCAGCCTGGGGGCGATGTCAGCAATACAACTGAAACTCATTTGTTGAAACCGTAGATACAACACCGGAAGTGGCTAATTCCGGTGTGGAAATAGCCCCTATTAGACACTCTACTGATCAACATTCGACGAGTAGAGAACTGTAATCCCTAGAGCAATCGGCGACCGGATGCCGCAAGCAGCACAACCTATCATCGGCCATCGATTCGATGCTGAAGATGCGAGAGGATCTATGGTAGTGACCGTTAACGACGCTTCTGGTATCAAGTCTAAGCCTAAATACAGATAAGCGCCTGTTGAGGCAACCGGTCATCTCGGATTTCACTCCAACACTTTATGCGTATCAAGTATCCGATTTATCGCAGACATGGTTTACATACTGTCCTTTACAACTGCAGTATGGGTGTGTACGGTCTGCTCAATCATTTTAACGGATTGCTTATCAGCGTTCTGGGTGATTTTTTTGCTTACTGTCCTTTACGGTTTACTAACTCGCTTTAAGTTTTACTTATTGGTATGGTTTTCTTATCGACATGTACGGATCGCTTGCCAGTCTTATGCTTTACTTAACGATGCATACGAATTACTTGCTAGGTCAAAAACGAGAAGTATGCGCTTCAGTCAACGGTCGCTTCCATCCGAGCCCTGGCTGCTCGCTTCCCTGCACTGTAACGCACCTGGTACGTACGCCTCTTTTCTGCGTTCTGGGCGTAGTACGCCTTCTGGCGAGCCAGCCGCCGCTCCCGATCGCGCGGATACACTTGCTGTTTGTATGAGGTCTCCATTTTTATATTCAAGCGGTATCTGCTCATGATGGACGCGCGCCATTACCGAAACTACTGCCAACCCAACATGTCACCGCGCCGCGAGGAAGCCACCGCCGCCACCGCCGCC
>JAIKVD010000008.1:20543-54768 GCA_024679075.1 Phytophthora uliginosa | reverse complement strand
CCCCGGAGTGATTCCTGTGATATATGATAGGCGATAGTCGCTTCGTCCGAGGTAGAGCGTTTGGGCACAAGCATATGTTAAGTATCCACTCGGATCGAGCGAGATGTAGAATGCTGGATTGTAGCACGATGAAATGAATGTAGGTGGTGGATAAGTAAATCCGCTCATATTTCTGCTCTCTTATATAAGTGCAATCGATATTCTTAGTCATGTCAGCAATTCCTGATCATGGAGGTAGTCTCCCTAAGAAGTACAAAGGTGAATCGGTTGGAGACATCAACGAACTTGGTATCAAAAAGCTGTTTAGAATGGTGATATTGGGTCCATCCTTTAGCGGAAAAAATAACCTTTGCTATCATATCCTAAAGTCATCTCCACACGTATTCAGTCATCTCCATGTCATTGCACGCAATCCTCATCAGGAGCTATACGACTATCTACGCGATAAGCTGGAAGGCTTTATAACATTCCACGAAGTGCCTCCGTCTGTTGATACGATCAGAATCACTCCAGGTAATAAACCAGAGCTCGTGATAATAGATGACTATAGCAACGATAAAAACCTTCAGAAGAATGTATTCAGTCATTACTTTACCAGAGGTCGGCATTTCAAATTGAGTACCATATTCCTAAGCCACAGCTGGTTTGCAACGGACAAGATGATTAGATTGAATACGGAATACGTCGCGATCCTCCGAGCAAACCCTCGTCGGGATTTGAAGCTACTTATCACCGACTTTAACATACCAGGTCTGACTGAGGAAGGCATCCTTCATTATTATAACCGGGCGATTTCTCGAGGAAAAGGTCAGATGCTCTTTTTCGATAGCGTTAAAGGTCAAATTAGGTACAACTTTGATACACCAATTAAAATCGGAGAAAAGTATTAGATTACTCATATAGAGCAGAGCTTAGCGACGACAGACCGTAGGTCGTCAGGAAATCTTCGATTTCTACACTTGTTCGGATAGCAACAGACATGAGTAGCTTTGTGCAGATCGATAACACATCCTTGTTCAAGACGGATTCAATTCCCGATGGGTATACCAATTTCCTGGGTCAGCTTGTAATTTCCAGGATGTTGAGGCATCGATCCAGTCCATTTCACTGTATAATAGCGAGTTCAATGTAGATTCGAGCCAATTTGGTAATACATCATTTCAAATCGAAGTGCCCACAGCCGTGACAACGTCCGTAATCAGTGTTAATCTTCAGGATGGCTACTATCTTTACTCAGATATCAATCGCAACATTCAAACGGCTCTTGTCAATGCTGGAGCCTATCTAATTGACTCTAATGGTAATAATGTATTTTATATCCAAATTGAGGAAAATAGTACCTATTACGCTTGTCAGCCGATTGCTCTCCAACTCCAACCTCGCTGCCTACCGGTTATACGAGACCGGCTACAGGGTTGTATTCGACCGGTGGAACTGGATTACCTACGACGACTCGTGTGCCACGTTTAACCATCAACAATGCTAATTTCGGTTCGCTACTTGGATTCACAGCTGGCAACTACCCATCAGCTCCGACTACGGCTGCTACAAGTCTGTTAAGCAATACGATTCCACAGATTAGTCCATCGTCATCATACGTTGTGAGATGTGATTTGATCAAGATCGATTTCGTCCAGTCAGGCGATATTATGTCTGTCTTCGACAAGGGAGATTCGACGATTGGAAAGCAAATTCAGTACTTCCCTTCGCATGAGACGTGGTGTAGAACTCACAATGGGGCAAGGAATACAGTATCGATTTCGATTTGGAATCAGAACGATCAGAGAGTCAAATTTAGAGATAACAGTGTCAATATCATGCTACTTTTGTGCAAGAGACCTCAGAGAGGGGGGCCCGCCTTCAGCTAAAAAAATAGTTTTTTTCAACTTTACATTGTAAATGATCCGGCAAGCTTGGCCTTTGAACCTCCGACATTGCGCATAGCGCGAAGCTTCGCCATATGGTCTTTTGCGGCTTGGGACCCTTTTGCGAACTTGGCCTTACGAGGCTTGTCAGCTACACCTACACCGAAACGGGTTTTGATACATCTGCGAACACTATGAATCATTTCGTGATGCTCTGGTCGATCAGACTTGCTGACAAGGTATTTTTCACCTTTATCGATTAGATCAGTAATGATACCTCGCTTCTTAGCATATCTAAGAGCGTTGCCAGCGTGGCGTTTGACATCGGTAAAGCTGATACGTCCGCCTTCTTCATCGCTCTCATAACCGTCCAATACTACTCCAGTAAGAGATTTGAGACCAGCTCTGGCTGCAATCCCAGCTTCAGGAGCACCAAATGCAGTAGCAATAGCTGGAATAGCTACGTCAGCTGCCTTCGATAGCAACCCACTATCCTTAGCGAACTTAAATCCAGATTTAATTCCATGCCAAATTTTTGACCAAATAGATCCGCCCTGAGCTCGCTTGTAGCTCTTCTTGATCTCATGCTTCGTGATGTGAAGCCTTATACCGCGACTGCCCTTCTTAGCTTTGAGAGCTTTCTCATACGATTCAGGATGTAAATGGATCTTAGCACCACTACCGGTAAGTTGGGCTGCTGAGAGTGATAGTTTGCCAGTCTTGACTGCTTTGCGTAGCTTGTGTGCTGGGATAGCACTCGAAATAACTAATTCGTGATACATTGTTGATAGTATATATTAACTCAGAACTAATCTGCAACAAAAATATTTAAATCTTTGAATTTCTTGAATAGATCCATCCAATTTTTCTGCTTTGCATATAACCATAGCAGCGACCAAATACCACAATAAGAGCCGTGAGCTGATTGAGTTTGAATCTCGTTGTATTTGCTGATGCCGTATTCAACTGGAGGGCCTTCTCCCATTGAATCGAAATATTCATGGTTATATACCCCTGTCCAATGACCTATGTCTTGGCTCGGCTTACGTAGTAGAATCAGGAACGATCCTTTCCTTGGAAGAGGCTTTTTGATTTCACTTGACTCATAAATGTGGTCAATATGAACATCGAGCTTCTTAGCTAAAGCTATTAGATCGTGATCTGATGATATTGGTTTAACAAGATTCATTTAATTATTTTTCACCAAAGCTATATTGGAGTGTATATAACTGAATCAACTATGTCCGATACTCAGCTCGCTGATCAATTTCTATACCAATCTTCGCTTAAGAGCGATCCGGCCGTCAAGGTCAGTGCCCGCAAGCGCGTTCCATATGTAATCGATCTGAATCAGGGTCCATATGCCAATGGTGTTATCACGATCGATGCTACAGCTCAGCTTAATGGAGCTGAGGGCTTTGCTTGCCTTCGTGATGCCTACGTTGTCATTCCGTACAAGGTAAGTATGAAGAATACTCATGCTTCTACTGCGCTTGCTGCGGCTGCCAACCGACTGAGCGTTGGTCTTAAATGCGGCGTATGGAATGTTATCGATGGTATGTCGCTGGAACTCAATGGTAAGAGCTTGATTTCGATGAGTGAGTATAAGCTATTTGCTAATAACCTACGAGCTCAGGCTGAAACATCGCTTGATTACGTTAGTAAGCATGGTGCTGAAGATTTCTTATTCCCTGATAGCTCTGGCTCGTTGCTATTCTCGTCTGCTACAAGCAGCCTGTATGGTGATGGTTATTCGAATACGGCTTCGGATATCACTCCTGCTTTGGGTACGGCTTCTACAGGTGCTGGAGTTCTTGCATCCAACGAAGGCTTCGTAAAGCGTCTTCTATCCAATCCACCTACAACAGGCGGTCAGAACACTAACGGTTGGGTTAGTATCGCTTCTGGAGCTGCAAACACAATTGCTAACCAGTTTGGGAGAGGAGCCTTCGTTCCTGGTGGAACTGCCGCTGCTGCTATCGCAGGAACGTGGAACGTGGAACTACATGCTTAAGATAAAGCTGGTAGATCTTCACCCGATCTTCAAGGAGTTGGACCTTATGGCTAACCCACAGATCAAGCTTCGTTTCCGAGTTAATGAGGGGTCGGCCTTTTTTTTCACCCCTCAGACCTAGCGTGGCTCCGAGAATTGGATCGGGTTGAGCCTGTCTTGATCCAGGGTTCTCGCCTCTGCGCCCTGGGACTTCCGCGCACCACGTCTTGACGTAGACGAAACGGCGAAGCTGAGAACCACTATCCCAGTCTCCGCGCCACACGAAATCCACCCAACAGCTCTGAGAACCACTATCCCAGGCGCTGTTCTGCCGAAACCTCAGAGTAGATCACCTTCTACCCGAAAATATGAAATACACGCTGGGTACAGCCGCCTAGTGGGCGGATTAACTGTACGCGCGCAGATCAGATCTTGGGTATAATAATGGTCAAAGATTGATAGTAGTTTGAATTTTGCCTGATAAGGTGCTGATGAATTAGACTTATAATTTTATACTAATGTCTTAGTATTAGCTCAGATTTGAATGGATAATAAGCAGTGGCTTGCAGTATATCTAGATAGTCTGCTGGCTTGGCAGCCCGCGGTCGGCAAAAGAGATGATAGTAATATCTGATTCGTCAATTCTGTCCGAACGCTTCTGCGGCGTGACGTGCGAGCGCCAGTGGAACACTTTGATATTGATTCCTCCCGCGTCGGTGGAAAGTCGCACAAGCAGCTTTGACGATCAAAGAAGCTAACAACGAAGGTAAGGTGCGCCGCAACTATAGATTGTTCGACACCGATCTCATGCTCGATAGTACTTGTGAATTACTCACTAATATAGTAATACTGCTCTATTAGGCTTGGATGGGCAAACCGCTGGCAATTAGTCTTTTCTGATATCCGGGATTCAATCTACTTTCTCGGGGCATTCCTGATAATGGTAATTTATTCTGCAAATGAATACAGCAACCGCCCCACTTCTGATATCCGGGATTCAATCTACTTTCTCGGGGCATTAAAATACCATTCATTTGCAGAATAAATTACCATTTTCAGGAATTAATAATATGGTAATTTATTCTGCAAATGAATACAGCAACCGCCCCACGTCTGATATCCGGGATTCAATCTGCTTTCTCGGGGTATTAAAATACCCGAAGTCACACAGCGACGACTCTCACCGAGGTGAAGGGAGTTGTTCTCGTCCCAGAGGCGGACTACGAGCGGCAGCGGCAGGATCGAGATCATACCGAGGATGACCAGAGCCGCGTGCACCATGTTGGGCTCGGACCCGTGCAAGCATGGCAGCACCGACGGCACCGACGTGATCGAAGCCGCGGATGATCAGGTACGACGCCTGGATGGCGCCGCCTCGCGCAGGGATCTGCCCTACTTCCTAACGCACGCCATAGCGGGTAGAGATGCACATCAGCTTGCTTTAGCGGACGTTCTTCGGCAACGTAGCCACCACGTCTTCGCACTCAATCGCTGGCTTTTGGGCGATGCTACGGGGATCATCTTTATCTCAAGGAAGAGGTCAAGCCACTACATAATCGACGGCTGCATCATCTGGTGAATCACCAACACCGGGCTTGAGCGCGTCGCTCGGCGGCGAGTAGTGGCGTGATCATCTTGGCGCTGGACTTCGTGGAGTTGGTCAGCTCCGGCTACACCATCACCACGTGTGTGTGCACACGCCCCCACTTCAACCTTGTGATCATCACTCTCTACTCGTTGACACGATTTGATCTGTGATGATCTAATTGGAGAGGATATGCGGAGATAGTGGAATCAGAAGTGGGAGCGTCTTATAGTTTGAGAAAAGTGGTCAAAGAGAGATAATGTATATGAAACGATGCTAATATATATAATACGAGTATATTGATCGTGCCTGCACACGAAGCGCTTCCATAGTTTGGATTGGTATTACAAAGTTGTAAAACAAACCAGAGCGATAGTGTTTTAATAGTATTAACATACTAGTATAATACTATTACTACAGTTTCCACTAGTTTGGAGAGCTGTCAACACTGCAAATATACTAGGGCTGCGTTGAGGCTGGGCTCGCTCGATGACGACTCCTCCCTCCCACCTCTCGTGACGATTGCCATAACACCAACAGCTTTCTGACAAATAGCAAATGGCAAGTTGCCATTTCGTTCAGTGCCATTTTCTGAAGGGCAACATGCCGTTTTTTCTTATGTACGCGACGAAGTGCGCAGACTACACCGCTAAGTGCGGACGACATACCACTTTGACTTGACATTTGTATGCTTATTTATGGCAAAATCGAAGCGAACAACGCAGAAGTCTGTACCCCACAACAAATTTACAGTTTAAAATGGGGCGTACGAAAACTTTTGCGAGTTACGAGTACAAATAACACTTGTGAGGCTGTGCAGCAGCCCCCTACTTCGTAGGCTGACCTGCTCGCCCAGAATTAGTGCGAATATCTTTCGACCTCCGAAGAGATGGTTGGTCTGCAGACGCAAGTCTATCTGGAGTATGTCCGTAGCAGCTCATTTTGACGATGGAGTGCAAAGGCGAGGGCCACCTGCAAGGTTGCCCGAGTGGAGTCCAAGTGGAGTAGATAAATCATTTATCAAGGTGATATTTGGTTTCACCGCTAGATAATATTGAATGTGAAAGTAATTATTTCTTTTTACCGAATACTATTTATCATGGGTATTTGTCCTAGTATTCAGCGGATGGGTCAACATACTATTATAATAGATTTACAATAGAGGTTATTATATCAATGAGGCTATAACGTATGTATTGTGGTTTTCAACGATTTTGGCAAACACGAGGCTTCCTATCCCGAGATAGGGGGTCCGAAATAGCGAGCAGCTCGGGTATAGCAAAGAGGATAGCGCAAAATGATGTAAGGTGCTAGGTCTAAATTGCTAGCCCAGCTCCGTTTTAGACATCACTCCTTCCTTTTGCCGCTTTTCAGCGGCATAAGTGAATGGCGTTCAAGCCTCAATCAACATCGTGTTTTCCAGTTCATTCTCGTACTTACCACACTCCAGCTCTGGCCTCCTTCAGACTCCGCTGCAAGTCCCCATCCTCACCATGACCTACAGCTATGATTTCGCTGGCGAGCCGTGGCGCTGATGCACGTCTATGACGTCCCAAGTGTGTATGTATCGGAGCTGTTTGGACCGAAACAGCGCACACTTCGCCGCTGGTACGCTCTTTTCCTCAAGAAGGGCGTCGTCAACGAACACCATCCACGCCAAACAAGCGCACGTTGGCCCCCGGACGTTCTCGCCGCTGTCGAAGCGTACGTGCAAGCTCATCCGACGTTTTACATCGAGGAGTTGCGTGAATTTATTATCAAGACCTACCCAGAAATTACTACGGTCTCGACAGCTACGATATGCAGAGTACTCAATTTTGATCTTAACCTCAGCAGAAAAGTGCTGTCAAAAGCGGCTCGTGAGGCTGTGCCAGCCGAAATTGAGGTCTATCGTACCAAGCTACTGCCATTTTTTTCGTTTGCAGAGCAGCTTGTATTTTTGGATGAGACCGCAAAGGATGGCCGTCATGCTCAACGGCGGTATGGCTGGTCAAAGCGAAATACACGAGCAGTAGTAAAGATGCCATTTCGCCGCGGAAAGAGACTGTCTATCCTCGCTGCACTCGACGTACACGGATGTTTCGCGTGGGAAAGCACTGAAGGAACGTTTACGAGGGAGAAGTTTCACGCTGCGTTTGTGAAGCACGTGATTCCACGACTTAACCCGTGGCCTCTTCCGTGCTCCATTATCATTATTGTCATTATGGATAACGCCAAGATACATGCCTATCCCGAACTACAAGATGCCATCCACCAGTGCGGAGTTCGACTCATTTTCTTGCCGCCATACTGCCCACAACTTAATCCGATAGAACCTTGTTTCGGGTTACTAAAACGTTGGGTGCAGAAGCATGCCAACCTGGTTTTTCATTTGTACCCAGATCGCGTTCTGGATGTCGCCATGCGAGCGTGCACGCAACGTGAAGATAAAGGTTGATTCGGTACATTCCGCCACTGTGGTTACATGACCACAGGAATTAGACACCAAGTCTTTGATGAGCTAATGCGAACAAGTGCAGACATCGAGTAATCATCAGTTGAAACATATTTCTTTCTTTTACTTGTCTAAAGTATCCGCAATCTTCGACTAGTCTGTGGACATCTCTTCGGCGTGATCTTCACCACCCATGCTCGCGTTAGTTGGCTGTGTCGGTGTGAACTCGTGGTAGATCGCTCGCAAAAAAATATCGTGGTCGGGCAGTCGGAGGGCTCGGCGGAGAGACAGAATGTTGATTTCCAGTGGCATCCATAGTCCGTTCAGCCTTACACTAATAACTGCTGTCGCTGGTGCTTCGCGCTCGATATCTTGCTGCTGCTGTTGCAGGACCTCTCGCTGTCGGTCCAACTCCATGGCCTGTGCGGTTGTATTGTCTTGCGGAACTTCAAACGGCGCTGATTCCGGTCTTCTAGCGTTTACAACGTCGAGATGGTGCGAAGTGATTGCTCCAAACTGCACCGTATTGGCTACCTCGTAAGCCATTCTCTGCACGCGTGCCTGCTCAATGCGACGTGCCGTGGCGCGGTGAAATTGCTCTGGCTGCGCGGCCCGCTGAACGTAGAGGAAAGCTTCAAACCGAAAGTTGCCGATTTGCCGTAAATCATCTGGTGTCAGCAGTTTCCAGCGATATTGTAGCGTAGGGAGGAAGTTTTCGGTGTCAGCTCGATGTATTTTGCTTGAGTGTCGTTTTTGGTTCGGCGAAAATAGATGGAGGGATCAGCAGGTAGTTCTAGCGGCTTCTTGGGGGCTTCAGGGCTTGTCATTAGTCCTGCGAATCTTGCGATGCACTTCTCCTTGAATACGGCGTATCCCTCTCCAACTTCAAACTTCACGACACTTTTCCAGCCACCGCGGGCACGGCTGAGGGGCTCACCGACTCGTATTATCAGTTGAGCAGCTGCTTTGGCGGGTAATGGGGGAGGGCCTTCGTCGGGAGGGCCTAGAGCATCGACTGCCCAAGGCCCCTCCTCAGATAGTCAGGCTGAATCTGTGGAACCTGTATCTCTTGATGCCGGCGGAACGCGCAAACGGGTTCTTGATTGTAGCGCAGACAGCGCCAAACTAGAGTTCATTGCTGCTACTGAAGGGGTATCTAAAGAGTGGTTAGTGTCCATAACACAACGTGGCTAAAACGGAACCGGAAGTGCTGCAAACTTCTTCTGCAAATTGGGTTATGACCTGAAAATTCTGCAATACAGGAAAGCGCAAGCATGTTAGAGTGAGTATGGGTCTAGAATAGACATCGCCTATTACGTACCAAAATATGCTGTGCTTACTTGTCTTTGGCGGACAAGCCTTCGATCTGATACCTTCGTTTTTGAAGTACCCTCCGCTTCTTGGCGTGGCGTTCGACAGCCCTTAACGTGGAATATAGGCTCCGTAGTCTGCTCGCCCACTCCACAATGCTTCACATGGTGCTCCATAGCCTTCTCCGTCACGACTTGCTTTTCTTCGCAGACAGCGCAGATCACCAGCATATGCACGCCCACAGCACAGATGAGCGTGCTGTTGTAGACGGTAGCAGTCAGACGGCGCAGGTCGATGATGATGACCTGCTCCTTGTGGCCGGCGTCGTACACTGCGATCTGCAGCAGCGCGTACGGGTTGGAAGCGGGAGCTTACACCAGATAGGCCGCGTTTCCTGCGTGAGGTGAGCAGAGTCAGCGGCTGTAAGAAATGCTTGAGCACACAAGAACGCACCGTGTCGAAGCCCATGAGCTGCGCACTGAGCAGGCGGCCAGCGCAGCAGGAGAAGTCCTTCTTGGTGGGCGCGAAGTGGATGGACACGATCTCCTCGTGCAGCGACTGCAGCTCTACCTCGCGCTGCTCGCGCGTCCGTATCTGCGGCTACTCTCCTCCTCCTGGGCCAACTGGCTCTCCACGCGGTGTTATAGCGCCATCTCGTCACCGGCTCACCGCAGCTTGTCCTGGCACAGCCACACGGCGTCGCTCAGCGCCTCGAAGTGCCCTGCCGCTTCTTTCTGCGTGTGCGGCGCGCTGCCAGCCAATGCATCGAGTGAGTGAACCACGATTTAGCCTTAGCGATAGCGTGACCTACCCCTACGGAGGGCTCGATTTAGCAAGCCGGGCCCCTCATAGATGCGTAGCTAAACCGGGCGGCAAAAAAGTTGAAAACCACAATATATCACGCACATCTAATATCGGATTACGGAAGGTATATATTATGTTGGTATTACCCCCCCCCCCTTTGACTCCTGCGATGGACTCTGGATATAAAATCCAGAGAATATGATGTAGTCTCAGCTGAAATTGATGATCACACTGCCGCATTTGCTGCACAAGCGATCCATCGATAAAGGGCGCGACTCACCAGGCTCGAATGAAAACGCCCACAGCGTGTTCGCTCCAGCTTTATATAGGGCCAACGGCGGGACCTCCTTGATCAAACTTAGCGCAAGGCTTGACAGTGGTTTTACGTCAATAACAATACCAGCACCAACGGTTGACTTTTTAGTGTGCATGTAAAAAAACTAGCATTGAAAATCCCACCCCAACTAAAAAAATCCATTTAGCCCAAGTAGATTTTACCTCTTTAACCCCTTAGTTCCCAGATGTTGGACCGTATAACATAAGAGGGGTAAACCCTAATGCCTCTCTTTTGGATCGTCTCTGGTATGTTGGAGGTCCAACATAAGAGGCATTTATACTTCGAATTTGTATAGAGGCACATCCCAGTGGAGTCCATACAAAAACCAATATATATTATTTACGAAAAAGAGCCAAATGCACAGGTTTAGGTTGTAGCGGGTGGGTTTCGGTTGCATGTGGTAAAGTTAGAACAACTCACCCAGCATCAGAACGGGTGGTCGACAACCACCAAACGCGCTCATTTCGCAAAAAGACCGGTCAAGCGCAAGATGCCTGGGCCAGTCGGCAAGACACCGCGCCATAAGCTCACTGCGGAAGAGCGGCGAAGATGCCTCGCGGCGCTAAGCGAGCGGCACGAGCGTCCAATGCGACGGGAAGAGGTGGTTGAGCAACATGCTGCAGGGGGTAAGAAGACGAAGAAAGCAAGCAGAAAGGCGGCGGCTAAGCACACGACCCCCGCGATGGAGATCGCAGAGTCCAAGGGCGGCGCGGCATCTACTGAATGTGTTCTGCGCTCGGAAGCTGCGGAAGAGAAGGAGCCAACCGCTGCTCACGAATCAGCAGAAACAAAAGAGACGGCGGTGGCCTCCACTGAGAAGCAGACACCGAGCAAGAAGTCGCCAACCACCGAACAGCGGGCGCCAGGCAAAGAGACGGGGATCAGCGACGCTAGCGCACTCACCGGTTTCTGCTGTGGCTGCTCGTCCGCCTAGCAATGGAAAACAGAAAAGATCAAGGAAAGCAACCCCCAAGAAACGACGGCGTGCTGTTCTACAAGACGAGAGCGAGATTGACGAGGTAAGCTATGCTGACTGTATCAACATACTGCCGATGACTGAGACGCATATCCAACATATCGACTAACATAATTTCTTATTGTGTGCATGTTCACAGGCGCCGACAAGTGACGGAAGTGAGATTGATGGTGATGTCGCTTGCTCCATCCCAGCGTGTGCCGTGAACACAGACCCGAACATCACGGATCGTGGGGCTAACCAGTGCACGACCCTGAACTCGGATGAAGACCCAGATCTTCGTGAAGAGCCGGAGGACGAAGAGGACGCTGACGACGACAGCTGGACAGAAGACTGGGAGATTGGAGAGCTGAGCGATGAAGACCTGGATGAAGTACCTGAGGAGCTTCCTGACTCAGTTTGGTTGTCGGCTGCGAGGGACTCGCGACTGATGTCATCCATGCGGCATGATGGATGGGAGTATGGTAAGTTATGCTGGATATATCATACATAACGCATGAGCGTTGGACCTGTCGCCAACATAACAACTAACATACCTTTGACTGATGCTGTGGTTGTGCGTGTAGACCCGTCCAAGTTTGGACCCGACCCGACTTACGAAGATCTTTACGATGGTCCATACGGACCGAGTGACAGTGTCATCAGTATGGCCGAAGACCCGCTCGCACTCTTGTTTTATTTCCTGCCGCCAAAACTGTGGAGCCAAATTGCTGTTGAGAGCAATACATCGTTCTTGTAAGGTGTGCGCTGTGTTCAAGGTCAAGCCCAGAAAATTTACGAAGTACTTCTGCCCAGAGTGCTCCACAGGAAATCAGCGGTAAGTGCTGTGTGTATGCTCTCTGAAACCGCTTGCTAGTCTAACATGCAGTGTGATGGCCTAGCAAATACTTGTGCAACGTCGTACGCGAAGGAAGAGAGAAGACGTGCTTCCAGATCTGGCATCAGGACTGGAGCAACGGCAACGACATTCCGAGACTACTTCTGCAGGACCACAAGGTCCGCGACCGAGCTCCACCTTCGAGGCCGAACAAGAAGCGGCGCAGCAGCGGTCACGCCACGACGCACAATCCAGAGCTAGAGACGACTCGGAAGGTAGCGTCGACGAAGACTCGGAAGATAGCTGTGTGGTAAACGCAGGTAGTGAGCGTGCTGGTGACAATGGGGGAGGAGTGACGGGTGATGGATCCTGAGCGGCACGTCTCTACTTCTCTTGATAATTTGCAATCAATGGAAAAGAGTCATTTGCAATCATTTTATTGGCCAAATGTAGAGTTCAACCGTACATCCAGCGCTGGTGGACGTGCGCAATGCTTCAAAAATGAGGCGCCCAAATAAACAGTACGTCCTTTATGTTAACATTGCCAACATCAGTGATGAAATAGGCGCGTCCCGACAACATAAGATGCTCATAGTCAGCACTCTGTTCACCAGCTCAGATTTATGCCCTCCCCCAACCCGCACCTCAAAATTCGGACTTAAACGATGACACATACAAATGCCTATATATTTAATATGGGACAGACTCAAAATATACACCTCATAAATAGTCTGGGAACTAAAGGGTTAATCACATCGAAATCATCTCCAGAATCTGATTTTTCTAATATCTTCCCTATCATCACTCACAGAATTTGGGTACACTTTGCGTACCCTTCCTCATTTAGCGACGTACCCCGCGGCCCTTCCGCCCCGGATCGGCCTCTTCCTGCGCCGCTGCCATGGCGCACGACGGGTCCTCGGACGACGAATCGACCTTCCTGGACGCGCAAGAGACTCACGAAGACGATGGCGTGCTCGCGGTGTCCAAGATCGCAGTGGAAGAGGAGTTATCGCCCAGTTCGTCCGCCGCCTCGCCTCTCAAACCCAGTTCTCCAGCGTCACTTGGCCGTACCAAGGCCATTTCAGCCGCTGCTGCGCCAATATCACTCTCAATCAACGGACAAGACGCAGGCGGTTCCAACGAGACCTTCCGCGGCTTCTGGGACGCCCGGAGACGCACGCAATCGGTCGGGAACTTGAGAGCAGGAGGCTCGCCTATTGGCCCCAATTCCGCGCCCTCCGTGGCCTTCCTGGCTAGCCCCGCACACTCAGAGTCTGCTCTGATGGTGCACAATGAGTCGAGGGGCGTGGCGCCGCCGCCTCCGCCCATTTCAGTGAGAGGGGCAGGGGATTCCAAGCCCAATGGGTTCATGGCTATAGGAGAGAGTTTACTGGCCGGAATGGCCGACTTTGCAGGTATCAAGTCCCCCAGAGGAGCCATGCAAAAGGTGCTCGTGGTGTACCCGACCCCGGGGCCTCTGTTCGTGGATTTATTCTCGAGAGACGATGGCACCGGGGCTAAAGTCAAGGGCTTTAGGAGGAAATCGGATGGATCGATGGCAGACGCGGAAGCTTCGGGGAAGGTGTTTGCTGGTGACGTGTTGGTGGCGATCAATGACGTGGATGTGACCAAGATGGTGTTCTCAGATATCATCACGACCGCTAGGGAGGCGACGTTCCCGTTGACGCTGACGTTCCAGTGCTACCAGTCGAACAAGGAGGAGGCGGAGAAGCAGAAGCAGGTGCCCTCGTTGGAGAGGAAACACTCGAGTGGACCGTTGCCGCCGATATCTCCGTCGAGCAGTGGAGGGTGGAGTGCCAGACTCAGCCAGATGACGAGGTCCGGGTCGTTTGACCAGAAGAGCAGCGGGGCGGAGCTCGGTAATGGTCCACCCAAGTCACCGTCGTCCCATCCGACAGCTGATGCGACTACGGGCAAGTTTGGGATCTCACTGGGCAAGGTGCGGAATACTGGAACGGACGGCGTGAAGAGCTTGTTTCGCATTATGGGTACGAAGCCATCACGGCCTGAGGAAGACAGAAATGTGGTGAAGGGATGGATGAACGATTTGGCACTGAAACCACAAAGCAGTGCCTCCTCGGGTGGACGTCATCGGAAAACACCAGTGAATACGAATACGGATGTACTCCATTCGACTCCGATCGTGGCTGTAACGACAGGAGGTCGCTTTGTTGGCGTGTTGGATGAGGACATACACGAGTTCGCACTGACGTGGTTTCGTAAAACTCCACCAGAGATGGATATTCGACCAATTAAAGGAGTGAAGCGCTGTCCTTATTTTGCTTCAGTGGACGATGTGGGAGCCATTCTTTCACTGCAGTGCGAATCGCTTCGCTTTCCACAGTTGAAGCGAGTGGTGGAGATGCCTCGGCCATTGGTTCTTGATCCGGCCGTGGGAAACATGGTCGATGTACTGCTGGAGGCTGGAGCGGGGTCGTTCTCAGCTACGCTGGCGAGTAATGAGCACGATAGCTTCCAGGTGAAGATATCGACGGAGTCTGTTAGTCTTGTGAAGATCTCAGAGGACGAGGGTGAGGGTGGCGTGGTCGTGAAGGCTGACTATACTGCGTTTCTTCAGGTTTTACTTGATCCTGCCGATCAGTTGCGATTCACGCTCAAGGTAAAAGAGTTCGGAGGATTCTTGGGTAATCGTGATGGAGATGTCTGTGATCTGAAGAAACGGCAGCCTCAACTCGATACTTTGTCGTGCTTCTTCTTGGTGGCGCAAAATCGGCAGCATCGCGACATTTTGACGCTCTTGATTCGCAAGTTCCGTGCTCGCGTGCTAACCCCTGAACAAGAAGAACAAGCGCAAAATGACGAGCGAGATCTGTACATGGACCCCGCCTTTGCCGTCGCAGTTGCAGTTGCACCACCGCCGCTTCTGACTACCTCGAAATCTGGCGGATCTGCTTCGGGAGCACTATCCCCAGCTAGTAACTCAGGTGCGACAGGAGAGACATTAAGCAGTGCAGGGTCGCCAACAACGGTCACTAGTCCGGTGTCAGGGACACTAGTCTCACCAGCAGCTGGAAAGACCCGTCCTGCTCGTCTGCAAAGTGAAGGATCATTTGGTTCCATTTCAAGCGTCCGCTTTAGTGATTTGGTTGGTCTCGAGTCAGAGGATTCTGGTCAATCATCGAAAGAGCGAGATTCAGACGTAACAACCCCAGCATCAACACCACCTCGTTCTGCTGTTGCGTCAACCAAAAATGGGTTTCCAGCAAACGGTAGTGGGATTGGTGTTGATACTTCATTTGTGGAAGGTCGTCTGGCTGCTCAGGACAGAGAGATTGCGATACTTCGAGAGAAACTGGCGTCGATGTCTGTTCTTCTTAAGACGGCGGAGCAGGAAACCAAGCAGGTCACCGCATCTTTGGAGGTTAAAGACAATCGGATCGAGCTTCAGCAAATGAAAATCCGACAACTTGAAAAGTTTCCGGGTCAGTGCGACTCGCAAGCGCGTGAAATGCAAATTTTACGTGCGAAATTGGAAGAAGAAGAGAAACGGCATGCGGCATGCCGGGATGAGTTGCAGCAGCTTTCTAGCGCGGTATCGAAACATGCATCGGAGATACACGATCAAGGAGTTCAAACGGAGGGGCAGTTCTTGGACGGAGACACATCGATAGACACCACTATCGGTTTTTCACGCTCTGGGCTGGAACGTGACACTTGGTTCGGGAGCGTTGCGACTGTAACTGCAGACGACTTGCAGCAGCAGATTAAGGACCAGCAAGTGGAGATTGCTCGGCTCAAGGACGAGCAGGTAGATTTGGTTGCCGAGCGCAACATGTTCCGCGCCAAGTCAACGGAGTTATCTAGAGAGCTTCGCAAGCTCGTTGGGGCAAACAATAACCGGTCGCTTGACGATCTTGAGGCACAACTCGCAGAGCGTAGCAGTTTACAAACCGAGATCGCCGTGGTGAAGGCTGAGGCTAAACGCTCGGCAGATGAAGTGGCGGAAATGAAGAATATGGTCGAGAGAATGAGTGACAAGGATAAGGGTGCTAAACGTCTCGCGGCTCAAAACCTGGAGTTGCAACGCACGGTGTATCAACTGAAAGATTCGCTGAGTGAGTCGAAAGAGCAAGTTAATGCTGTCAAGAAAATCAACAGCGCTCTTGCGTCGCGTCTCCATCGGCTACAGCCCGAAACACGGGGCAGTATCGTCGAGGCTCCGCCTACATCTCCACTGGGTAGTATCCCCTCCGATGACGAAGATGACGACGACGATGATGATGATGAAGAAGAGGATGAAGAGCTACAGGACGGCATTGCAGCTTTCCGAAGGTCTCTGGTAGGGCAGTAATGCCCATGACCACAAATAGTAAGTTAACAGCCTTGAATTGTCCTATCATCGTCGTTGGCTCTGATACTACAGGGGACACACTCTCCACAATTGCTGGTGTGTGGGCGGCGCTCCACGATCAGGAAATAAACATCATTCAAGATGTAATGAGGCGGATTCGGGGGGCGTCGATCGCTACCCAAGTGGAATTACACGGACACTAACTCGGTTGGACGGCTACTTCGACTAAAGGTCTACACGGACACCCTAAGTGCGCCACGGATGCTGGAAATCTGCTTCCTCACGCCGCTGCCGTGCATCATACTTGCCATTTTGTTTGAAACATTCCTACTTGTACCAGCAGGAGCTGGTATACGCGCCAACCGGTTTGGACTGATCACATGCATCATGGTTGGCACGCTGGTGTTTCAAATGGGAAAGAGTATCAGCGGGCTTACGGTCAAGCTACGACATATTACAGTAGTGTCAATATTGTCCGCCATCGCATCCGTGGGAACATTAAATGTTCCATAATTTTTTTATGTCGTAGCATTGACGACCGTAGTGCCATTCACTATGCTCCTTGCCTCACCGCCCTCCATCGTTGTCTTCGGAGCATGCTTCGTGTCCTCTATGACAATGAATTCCCAGCCAGTCATGATGAATAGAGATTCACTTGAAGACATCTTCACTAGCGACGAGCGCGCTCTGTTCATCCATCGAATCGCAACCGTTCTCTTCATCACCGAGTTCATCATTTTAGCAAAGTGCGTTGAGCTCATGCTGCCCGTCGCTTTTGGTGAGAAGTGTATGCTTTCCAATATAATACAGGGTTTTCACGAGTGTTATTGTTTTATTTTGAAAGGACTTCACCACTCCGTCTTGTATCGCCTTCCGAACTGATCGTACTATCCTGCGTTGGCCAATCTATCAAGTTCCGATTTCTCCGATTCGAACTCAAAGATGGGGGATTATTGTCTGCTGGGATTCATCTCTTTGATGATGGTCATAGTGCTATTAAGGCGAGTGCTGGGGTTTTCGACTGTGCACCAACTTGCGTTCGTTTTGGAGACGCAATCTGGTATCATTCAAACGCATTTGATCAGTCTTCTCCTGTTTGTTATGCAGATTTCGCAGGCACACGTCGGTCATCGACACTCACACTCAATTCTTTTATTCTCTGGATTTTTAATCCAGAGTACTTACGAGAACGCAACTCGACGTAAAAAAACTCTATTTCTCAATACATAAATCCTTAAAAAAAACGGTGAAATAAGAATACTCGTGAAAATATCTCCACAAGATTATGCGCCTGTTATCTCAGAACCCGTCCTGTTATATTTTTTCGAAAAGGGCGTATATCCCTTCAAGATAGCATCGTCTAGACTAGAATTGTAAATTCTTGATACATCCTTGATACAAGTGCTCCCGGAACAACCTGTAAGATTATATAACCGGATTACAATGAAAAAAATCTGGTAGAATGTTGACCCTGTCCGCCAGGAGCAACATCAAAACCCGATCACCCACTGAATGTTGCACGAAGAGTCGTGGGTCAAACAGAACGTAGCTGGTAACATTGAAAAACCCACTGGGGTTTACGTTGCTTGTGTACTTCTCCGTGGGTTGTATAAGTATGCAAAGAACGCTATCCGGATACATGAATGCTGCGGCTGCGAAGCAGGCGGAGCAGATGTGAAGGAAACATATATTGTCCTACAGTTAACATCTTCTTAAATTCTACGTGTGTTTTCAGCTCCGCGATAAAATCCAGAGCTTCCCCGTGTGAAGCACGGCGTCAGTCTGATTTTGAGTGACGCAGGTATGCAAAAACAAAAAATAATAACTTATATGACAATGTCCAGTTGAATATCCTTATACTGAAATTGGTATAATTTTTTTTAAAAAAGGTTTAACATCAACAAATATTAACTACAAGTTGAATAAGCAACTATTTTAGTGAAAGTGTATTAGAATTTCTTTTAATTTAAAAAAAAATATTTATTCGTATTAATATAGTCATAAAATTAGCTGATTTCACATTTAAATTCCCCACTCTGTTTCGTAACGGCTTTGCTTCGGAGCGAATTAACTAAAAACGATGCAACCGTTGTCCACGAATAGGGCAGCCTCGTAAACCTCACGCGTCCCAGTTAAGTTAAAAGTGAGAGGCACTGGTCATCACGAGCCCAATGCATGATGAGTCGTCGGGGTGCCTTGGAACCAGTTTGCGACACCTCTGGGTGGCTTGGGTCTCCGCACAAGTCGAGTTACATGGACGCTACTCGGTTGGACGACTACATCGGGTAAAGGTCTACATGGACACCCTCAGTACATCACGGGAGGTGGCGATCTGCCTCCTCACGCCACTTCCCTGCATTGTGCTCGCCATTTTGGTTGAAACACTCCCGCTAGCACCTCCCGAAGATGGTATACACGCCAACTGGGTCTTCATGATCCGCTTTGGGATCATTACATTCATTATGGTTGGTACGCTGGTGTTTCAAATGGGAAAGAGTATCGCTGGCCTTACGGTGGAGCCGCGGCACATCATTGTTGTGGCTCTTTTGGCTGCTATCGCATCCGTGGGAACACTTTATGCTGTAACTTTGACGACCGTATTTCCAGTGCCATTCACGATGCTCCTTGCCTCACCGCCCTCCATCGTTGTCTTCGGAGGATGTTTCGTGTATTTCTGGGGCGCTCAAGTGCGACAAGGTCCATCGATAGAAGTTGACATGAAGCGAGAGCAGGCCGTGTCGAGGTGTCAGGTTGCGCTCACGTTTGTGTATCCGCTGTATATTTCCGGGTTTGTGTCTCTCTCGGGATGTTTGTGGCTGTGTTGCCTCTCATCAAACTCTTCGCCCGGAACTGGGTAGCCCATGCACTGAAAGATCACAACGACTTGAAACCACAGGCCGTCACGTTCATCGTGGAAGTGTTTAGCGCCTTGTACGTCTCGAATGCATTATCTAACTCGTCCTCTTGGATGGCAACGGCTGTCATTATGGGAGTAGATTTAGTGGTTTTCTGGCTGGCTTCGCGCGATAGTATGGAAGTTCTAAACGATCGAGCTTCTCATGGAGAAAATCCCGCAAGATCATTTTATCGCAAAGCAGAACTTCGTACAAGTTGCAATCCGCTTGACTGCTATAGAGGCTGACAACTTACCGCAAACTCCGAATCCATCTTCGAACTTCTTAAATCCAACTTACCTGACTCAAATTGAGGAGTGGATTAGCTCCGCAAGTGTTACCATGAAACGAGACGCAATTCACGCGAGGGAAAAAACACTGGGCCGAATGCCGAAAAGACGTCAAAGACTCGGGGTTCGACTCAGCGGTAAGGTCTACGCTAGTGATGGAAACTTTTTATTCGCAACGCAGCAACTGAAGACAGAAGCAAGTGATAGTTCTCCACTTAAGGATATATTCTCGAGGGAGGAGCGCGCTTTATTCATTCATCAAACTGCGCGCGTACTTTTCATCACCGAGTTTATCATTTTAGCGGAGTACGTCGAAGTGATACTACCTATCGCTTATGGTACGGAATGCTTCTTGTGCGGTAAAATAACGGTAGTAACGTAATGGGACTAACTAGTTTTCTGTGTATGTCCAGGTCTTCACCACATCACCGTGTATTGCCTTCCCAACTGCGTGTACTACCCTTCGTTGGCTAGCCTGTCTCGGTCCGAATTCTCCACATCGATGGTGGCTTATTGCTTCCTTGAGCTCCTTTCATTGACATTGGTGATCTTTGTACTGGAACGCATTTTGGGGTTTTCAACGCTGCGTCAACTTGCATTCGTCTTGGAGATGCAAGCTGGAATTATTCAAACGCAACTGGTCAGTCTTCTACTCTATATAATGCAGATTTCGTTGGCGCACATCGGTACGTCCTATTCTCACGAAGGCGCTATATATCACAAACGCGCTAAAGCACTCTCTTCGTCGTGTTCCACCCCCGCAGGTGCGGATTTTACCTTCAAATTTGCCTGGCTTCGCACCTAAACAGATAAATACATGCCCAGAAACTTCTTACTTACATTACTTGGTCAATTATCAGGCTGCCATCCCGCTGCGCGAGCGCCAACTGAAGCTGATATAGTGCCTCAGATGCTGCTGGACGAGCTGCCGGGTCCCTTGTGACGCATGCCATGCCCAGCTCCGCGATGATCGACGGACAGGACTCTGAAAATTCCACTTGAAGCTTTCCCTGCATCACGAGCTGGAGAACGACCAAGTCAGATCCCTGGCGACTTTTGCCTGCATTTGCGTAGGGCAACGCATTTGAGTCCAGCTCCGACAACACCACGCCAAACGAAAACATGTCGGCCTTCTCGTCGTACTTTTCCCCTGTCATCATCTCAGGCGCCATCCAGAGCGATGTCCCGACTCCAGCCGTCATGGTCCGGTCGATGCGCTCTCGAGACGCCCCGAAGTCCGTCAGCTTTGCGTCCAAGTCGCTATTCAGCAAAATGTTTTTGGATTTCAAGTCGCGGTGCACCATTGGAGGGTCAAGCGAGTGCATGTATGTGAGAGCATGGGCGACGTGCAGAGCGATCTTCACCTTGTGGTAGTCGAACCAAGCTGTACGCGAACCTCATCAGCCAGCCGAGCCGCGCCGCCGAGTGGGTGCTGCGCCTCAAGAAGCAAGAGCACGAGTTCGTGGCCATGGACTTCGGCAGCGCCACCTTCACGTCGCCCCAATTCCTGGCGATGAACCCGAACGGCCTCATCCCGGTGCTGCAGGACGGCGACTTCTCGCTGTTCGAGGGCGGCGCCATCATGGTGTACCTGGCCGAGAAGTTCGGCTGGACGGACCTGTACCCGGCCGACGCGCGGGCCCACGCCAAGGTGAACCAGTACCTGCACTGGCACCACACGAACGCGCGCCTCATCACGCCCAAGGTGCTGGTGCCACTCATGCACACCAAGCAGAACGCGGCCACGCCCGAGGAGGCCGTGCTCGTCAAGGACACGCCCGCGCTGCTCTCCAAGCTCACGGAGCTGCTGGAGAAGTTCCTGGTCAAGGACTTCGTGGCCGAGACGGACCACGTCACGCTCGCCGACTTCGCCGCCTACTGCGAGTTCGTGCAGATCGAGCTCATGGGCATCTTCGACTTCTCCAAGTACCCCAAGGTCTCGGCCTGGCTCAAGCGCATGAAGGCGATGCCGCACCACGACGAGATCCACGAGACGCTCGACCAGTTCCTCACCAGCCTCGGCCTCAAGACCAAGGCCAACCCGTAAGTCAAAAACACAGTTGAAGTCGATACTACTGGTAGTATCCCGTTAATACATGGAAGCAGTTGTAGTGTTGGTGCACGTCGTCCCCGTTGTCGCCCTCGTCGCACAGGTGGCGTCGGCCCCGCACTCTCAGAAGAGAACACTCGACTCGGCCGAGAAGATGACGATGAAGCTGTACGCAAACCTGATCAGCCAGCCCAGCCGCGCGGTGGAGTGGGTCATGCGCGTGAAGAAGCTCGAGCACGAGCTAGCGCTGACGGAGTTCGGGAGCCGCACGTTCACGTCGGCCGAGTTCCTGGCGCTCAACCCGAACGGACTGATCCCCGTGCTGCAGGATGGCGACTTCGCGCTGTTTGAAGGCAACGCCATCATGGTGTATCTGGCCGAGAAGTTTGGCTGGACCGACCTGTACCCGAAGGACGTGCAGGCCCACGCCAAGGTGAACGAGTATCTGCACTGGCACCACACGAACGCGCGTCTGATCACCATGAAGGTGCTGGTGCCGTTGAAGCGGATCAAGCTGAACAAGCAGCTCGAAGGCGACGCTGTGCTGGTGAAGGAGGCCCCCGCGCTCATGGCCAAGCTGATGAATCTGACGGAGAAGTTCCTGGTCAAGGACTACGTGGCCGAGTCGGACGGGCCAACGCTCGCGGACTTCGCCGCCTACTGCGAGTTCGTGCAGATTGAGCTCATGGGCATCTACGACTTGTCCAAGTTCCCAAAGTTCTCGGCCTGGATGCAGCGCATGAAGAAGGTGCCGCACCACGACGAGATCCACGCGCCGCTGGGTGAATTCTTGTCGAGCTTGGGCCTGAAGACCAAGGCGAAGGCCGAGGAAGAGTCCGAGACCCAAGAAAAACCGTAACTGGACAAGCAGTGATTGCTTGTTAATGGCGGAGATTTGGCTGCATTGCTGCGTCACCTGCCACAATACATGCCAGACCCAGCACTGCAACTGCAACGTGCAAGCCTTCGCTTGCTTCGTCTCCGTAAACTGGTCTCTGCAAACGTGGACGTTAGGTAACCATCTCTTGTCGCCGTCTTGTGCAGGGCTTGTTTGCGGCCATGGCGTCCGTCGGTCTCAACATCCCAATGACGCTGCAAACATGGGGGCGAGCTCATTTCAGACGCGGCCAGCTCCAAGTCCGAGGCGCTCGACTTCTCGAAGCGACCACCCCACGCGTTTGACAGAAGTGTCTTTGCCGTGAGCAGCACTTGGATGCAACGCAGGATTTGCTCGTGGCAGAATCGACCTGCGTCCAAATCTTCAGATCGACGACGACCCCTTCTGCTGCAGCGGAACTTGGCCGGCGTCCGACTGCGCGATGGCGGCTGGCCGTCTGTCCCCGCTACACATCGACAGCTTGAGGCGGGGGTGGTTCCTCGAAGGCGGATGTGGCTCAGATCGATGCATTTCGCGTCGAGCCTGATGGCATAACTTAAGCCTTGCCTCGAGACTCCGAAGCCCAGCTGGGGCTGTCGTCGACACCTGAGTCTGACGTCGCACGTCCAGGCAAGCTTGTCGCTGCCTGAAGCGAGCGAGATGGACAATGCCCTCGTTGGGCGAAATGCATCCACCACCTCCAATGCCATGCCAAAGCGTAGATACATTCCCTAGATGTAGGTAAGTCAGTCGCTTCTTGGTCATCTCAGCGGGTGGCTGGCAGACCTTTTGAAGAGCATTCCTCTACGCTTCATCTTGTCGAAGCTCTCTTCGAGCTCCAGAGACTGGTGTTGGTCTTTGGAGAGCAAATTTCCGGCATGTCCTAGCGAACCTACACCCGAATCTACACTTGGCAATTGTATCGCAAAAAAAACTCTTGTGTGAGGCCTTCATGAAATGGAAATTTGTCTTGATGGGTCTGGGACTTCACCAGCCCTGATCGGGTATCCCCTTTAACGTTTTTTCTGCGTTCTATCGCCCCGATCGTAGTCCTCACGCCCACGGAGCGTGTCATGCAAGTAGAATCACGTCTCGACACTTGGTCTTCTCGGGACGGCGACAGAATGGCCTAAGTGAGACTGTGAGCCTGGTATTATAACTCGGGAGCTGAGCTTTTCACGATGATGGAGTTATTATATCGCGGGCAGGACAACGAGACCAGCTGCAAGTCCGGGCTCTTCTCTTGAGCGCCACGACTGCACACGCCGGCGGGGTAGAAGCCGGCGAACACCATTCCCAGTCCGCTCCCCAAGCCCGCGTTCCCCCCTGCTGTGGCGCGACGACAGCAGTCAGCCACATTCCAATCGCGTGTCGGCCGCCGCCTCTCGACCATTGCCAAAGCCTGGCGGGAGCATGACCAAGCAGTTGCCACTGCCGCCGCTCTTCTTCAAGTGCCCGGAGCTCTCGGAGCGAGAGGTCAACTACCTCGTGGGCAAGGCCAAGGAGTCGGCCAAAGCGCTCGTGGACGCCACGCGCAACAATGAAGGGCCCGTGCGCTGGGAGGAAGCCGGGATGCACCGCGGTGTGCAAATGTACAAGGGCGAGGCCCGATACCCGGAGAGCGTCGTGGGTGAGGCCATCACGTACGGCTGCGGCGCCACCACCATCCAGTCCACGCTGGACGAGGTGTCCGACTTCTTCGACCTGTCGACGGCCACCAAAGTCAAGGAGTTCGTCGGGTTCAACGCCGACATGCTCGACGCTCAGCTGCTGTACGTGATCCAGGACCCGTCCGTGCTGAACGACCCGATGAGCAACGCGCGCAACAACCGCAGCGGCTCGAGCAAGATGCTCAACGCCAACCAGGTCACCGTCAAGTGGTTCGTGTCGGAGATGCCGTCCAAGCTCCTCAAGAACCGCGACTTCTTGACGGTGGAGTGCCAAAGCACCTTCATGGACGTCAGCGGTCGTCGAGGCTGGGTGCGGTCCTACCACTCCATCAAGCTGCCGTGCTGCCCCGAGCTGAGCGACTACAACCTCGTGCGAGGCAGCGTCTACCACACGGGTCACGTGTTCGTCGAGAGCGAGCGGCCCGGATTCCTAGACGTGATCTACAGCGCACAGGTCAATATGAAGGGCAAGGTGCCGACGCCGCTCTTCATGACCATCCAGAAGAAGCGGCTGTCCAACATCGCCGACCTGCAGAGGATGATCACTCGACGACGACTCGGAGCTCAGCGCTTCCTGGGCGACCTGGAGCTCGTGCCCAAGAGTCAACGCACGCGCTGCAACTTGTGCTCGGCCAAGTTCGGGCTCATCACACGAAAGGCCCGATGCCGCAAGTGCGGCGAAGTGGTCTGCTCGTCCTCGTGCAGTACCGAGTGGGAAGTTGCGATCCCTGGCCAGGGCGTTAGGAAGGTCCGTGTGTGCTCCAAGTGCGCGCAGCACACAGACCCGTCGGTGTTCGAGGACATGCCGCCCAGCGAGCAGTACTCGGAAATTAACAGCGCGCCCGAGGATGAACATGAGCCGCCCTTGATGAGCGTGCGCGCCCCAGGCTACCAGTATGAGCGCTACAACAGAAGCGACACGAGATCGTCGCCTAGAACGCGCAGTGCCCGTCGACAGCCCAGCTACGGCCAGCCCAGTCTCGACAGCGAGGAGTATGACAATGGCTACCGTCGACAGAACTCCGGTCGACGAGGGCCGTACAACGACAGCTACGAAGAGAGCGACAGCCAGAGCGACAGCTACCAGGACCCAGACCCGGAATACCCGCGCACGGTCGAGATGCCCAGCAATGAATACGGCGGTCTCAGCCTCGACTCGGATCGGTACACGAACGACTCGGCCGAGCACGACGAGTATCCTCCGTCGAGCAGGAGACACCTCGAGGACAGCAGGAAGTACGACCCGCGGAACCCGGACATGTACGATCACGAGACGTATGGCATGTCGCCTCCACAGCACCGCGATCAGGAGCAGAGGCGAGCTCTGCAGCGTCAGCAACTCGCCTTGCAGCAGCGTCAGAACAAGCAGCGGCTATTGAAGCGGCAGCAGCAGCAGCAGGAAGCTCTCATGCACCGTCGCCAGCAGCAGCAGGCGGAGGAGTTCGACAACTACCGAGAGGATCTGGAGGTCTCGTTCAACAGCAGCGAGTTCAGCCAGTCGAACCACAGCGGGGCGAGCTCGGACGCGCAGCCTTCCTTCCTCACGTCCAGTCTGCTGGCCCAGCACACGGAGCAAATGGGCAAGCCTGGCCCCGTCACCAAGAACGAGAGGGTCGCTGCGCGGCGTGCAGTGCAGCAGAAGCACGCAGTGCAGCAGGAACGCACAGGGCGTAATGAACCGAAGCACTACCTTCCTCCTCCCGCGTTCCCGACTGATCGGCCATTGACGCGGCTGGAGCAGATCCAGGTGCAGCAATGGGAGCAGCAGGAGGCCATGTTCAAGAACCAGGCCACCGTCTTCGACTCGGAGCTTGAGCCCGTGGAGATCCCGCCGTCGTACGTCCGTCGCCGACGAACTGGCAGCTCGGAAGGCTCCGGCAAACGCCGTGGGCCGGAGCTGCCGTCCTTCTTCCGCAGCCCGCACAGCAGCGCGCACTCGCAGGGCCAAGGAGCTCTGGAGTCGAACCCGGCCAAACTCTCGGCGAACAAGGTGCAGGCTGCGGACAAGTCCGGACAACGGACGGTGAGCGTCGCGGACGATGAAGACCGACTCGACAACTCGGCAGGCCGCGAGGATTCCATCAATGGGCTGGCCATTAACTTCGGCTCGCTGCTGCGGCCCGAGGACCTGCGTGCTACCGAAGCGAGCATTTGTTTGTCGTTGGACTCGAACGATCTGGACCAGAGCGTCGTAGAGGACGTTAGAGCCGCCAACCCCGGCAAGGCCGGCGCTACGGACGCCAAGAACCGCGCGGATGTGTCCAAAGCCACCGTCGTGAGGCTGTACCAGCAGATCCTGGAGGTGACCAACAAGAAGCACGAGTTAGAAGCGCAGCCCGAGTCGGACCCCACCGAGAGGAAGGAGGTGGCGCGGAAGCTGGAAGAGCTCTACGAGAAGCTCAGCGCGCAGGCGGAAATGTAAGTACTTAAGTGTCTATCTCTCGTCGTCGGAAGCGGGTTACAAGGTAGTGAGTGTGGTGAAATTGTTCATCGCCGTTTTAGTAAGCAAGCGTGGATCGGACCAAGACAAACTTTGAGTCCGGGAGCTCGTTAAAATAATCAAAAACATCAAACCAAGTTCCTCCCGTCAGGAGACGGCGGTTTTGAGCCAACCCTCTCCTCACCGGTCGTTCCCGAGGCCATTCCGGACTCGTCCTGCATTGCGTCGGACGCCATGGCGACCAAGTCTTCCAAGAACGATGAGTGCGTCCGCGTGATGGTCCGCATCCGGCCCATGAGCGGCAAGGAGGTGCAGGACGGTCGACAGGAGGCCACGACGGCCAACTTCGACCGGGCCGAGGTGTCCATCGTCAACCCCGTGGCCGCGTCTTCGGAGCCCCCAAAGTCGTTCACGTTTGACGCGGCGTTCGGCGCGCAGTCCACGCAGCAGCAGGTGTACGACACGGCGGCGACCGAGATCGTCGAAGCTGTCATGGAAGGCTACAACGGCACCATCTTCGCGTACGGCCAAACGGGAGCAGGCAAGTCGCACACGATGGAGGGCTACGGAGACCAACCGGGCATCATCCCCAACTCGTTCAAGCACGTCTTCGACAAGGTGCAGATAGAGATACACGAGTTTGTTCAACGACTCGCTCTTTTAACTAACGTGTCATGGTGTGGACGCAGGTGGCTATCTCCAAGAACAAGCGCATTCTCGTGCGCGCGTCGTACCTCGAGATCTACAACGAGGAGATCCGGGACTTGTTGTCGAAGGACCCGAGGAATGCTCTCGATCTCAAGGAGAACGCCGACTCGGGCGTGTACGTCAAGGGCCTGACAGCTCAAGTGGTGAAGGACGCCGCTGAGATCGACCACGTCATGCAGACGGGCAAGAAGAACCGCAGCGTTGGCGCCACGCTCATGAACCAGACGTCGTCTCGGTCGCACTCCATCTTCACCATTGTCGTCGAGTGTCTGAGCGAAGGCTCCGCTGGAGGCGATGGCAAGGACCACGTCTGTGTCGGCAAGCTCAACCTGGTCGACTTGGCAGGCAGCGAGCGTCAGTCCAAGACGGGGGCCACTGGAGATCGACTCCAGGAAGCCAACAAGATCAACTTGTCGCTTTCGGCTCTGGGCAACGTGATCTCGGCGCTTGTGGATGGCAAGTCCAAGCACATTCCGTACCGTGACTCGAAGCTCACAAGACTGCTCCAAGACTCGCTGGGGGGCAACACGAAGACCGTCATGATCGCGAACTGCGGCCCGGCCGACTACAACTACGAAGAAACGCTCACCACGCTGCGTTACGCCAGCCGCGCCAAGAACATCAAGAACAAGCCCAAGATCAACGAAGACCCCAAGGACGCGATGATCCGCGAGTTCCAAGAAGAGATCGAGGCGCTGAAAGCCAAGTTGTTGGCTATTGAGAAACAGGCGAGCGAAGGTGTCAGCTCGGTCGATGGCAGCGCAGGTGGAGCAGAGGGACCTGCTGCTAATGCTCCACCCGTGGAGATCGTCGAGGTCGAGAAGATTGTGGAGAAGATCGTGATCGAGAAGGGCATCAGCATTGAGGAGGCTCAGGCTATCGCTGCAAAGGCCCAACGTGAGAAGGAAGAAATGCTGCAGAAAACTCGGGACGATCTCGCACTAGCAGCGAAAGACAAGGCTCAGGCGGAGCTCAACAAGCGTGAGCTCGAATTGAAGTTAGAACGCGAGCGTCAACAAGCTGAAGAGCTCGCAGCGCAGCAAAAAGTGTTGCTGGACCGACTGGCAGCCACACAGGCCAAGGTGCTTATCGGTGGTGAGATGATGACCAAAGCGGCTCAGCAGGAGGACGAGTTACGACGCACGAAACTAGAGCTGGAGGAGCGCAAGCGACAGGAACTCACACTTGCACGCGAGCTGGCTGAGCAAGAGGAGAGCAACCTCATGCGCGAGGAGAAGTACCAGTCGTTGCAGGAAGAGGCTGAAGCCAAGGCGCGCAAGCTCAAAAAGGTCTACACGAAGGTTAAGGAGGTGCTTGGAGACATCAAGGCGATGGAGAAGGCTCATAGTCGCGAGCGTGAGGACCTGCTAGACACGATTCGACAGCTCACGGCTCAATTGAAGTTGAAGTCGCTCGCGCTCGACTACTTCACGCCCCCAGAAGCTGTTGTCCTGCTGGAAGCCCGTGCACGCTGGAACGATGAAGAGGACGACTTCACGCTGGATAGACTGGAGCTTGCAGGCAACACGTTGCGTCCGAGACAACGCCCGCCGTCGGCTAGTAGCGTACGCCGACCGGAGACTTCGTCGTCCGATAAGAGTCGAGCCAAGAAGTACGTGATGACACCACAGAATGACGACGAGGACGACGAAATCGCACGCGCCGAGGAGCTGGAGCTTGCTCGCAACCCGTTCTTCATGTACGTGTCCGACAACGAAGGAGACGGATACGCGCCTGCAGCATCTCGTAAGAAGCAGTCCACGTCGAGCAGCAGTCGACCAAAAACCGCAAAGAAGTCGTCGTCCAAGAGCTCATCCAAGCGCCCGGAAACTGCTTCATCCAAGCGAAGGAGCGACAAAGCCCACGCCTAAGACTCGCTCGATACGAGCAGCCTTCATGGAGTCTAAAGCACTGCTACGTAGTACGAAATACTCCACCATGAACTACACACTTTTTACAGATAAACACAACCTAACCAAGAAGAGGGCCTTCACCGCTGACCGTCTTTCGGTTGTACATTAGTGTTCAATTTTACTGCATGATAAAGAGCGGGCCGATGACCTCGTTCTCACAGCGCACAGCGATGAGAAGGATGTGCATGAGCCAGAACTCGAGGCTCCGTTCCGTGACCAGACTAGACACGAAGCCACCGAAGTAGTTGCGGCAGTGCTGACCACGGTCTCCTGCGGCCTCGTAGAGTCCCCAGCTGAAGGCGTCGCTCCAAACCTCCTTCTTCTCTGTCGAGAATCCAGATGAGCTTGTCGTGTCCTTCTTGACGATCCCGCGGGCCTCAGGGTCCACTGAACGAAAGAGCACCATGAAGCTGCCCTTGTCGTCGATTTGGACGCGGGACGCGAGGATGAGCGTCTTGAGCACCATGTCGACGCCTTGCGGCTCGATGGTGCGGTAGTACAGCACGTTCTCGTCGTTCACGCGCTGCACGAGGTGGAAGTTGATGGCCACGTCTGACGCGTAGATGCGGTTCACGCCCTGCTCGGAAGACACCAAGTCCCACATGCGGCTCGAAGTCTCCGCCGCCGTGTAGTTCTCGAACGTCTTCTCGAGGAAGAAGCGCATCGTGTCGCCATCGACTTGCCGTCTGTCACGCCAGCCGAACACGCTCGCGCCTGTGCTCTCGTAGCGCTGCTTGTCGGCGAACGCCCTCACGTCGGCGTACGCCTCGCGCACGATCCTAATACACTCGTCCTCTGAAATCGGGACGAAGTCCAGCACAGGCTTCGACTTGACGTCCTGACTACATGTAACCTTAGTGTTCTCCGAGCTATCCGTCTGGCTCACCGCTTTATCTTCGTCAGAAGACCTCGGCGACAAGCCGAGCGACTCGCCCTTCGCGCGCGCTTCTCTCTGCTCGTGCAGCTCCTCGTTCAGCAAAATTCCAATGCGAGAACGCGCCTTCGACTGCTCCATGGCTTCGGCCCGCAGCTTCTCGTTCTCGTGGCGCAGGTCGTCCTGCGTGATGGCCAACTGCGTGTACCGTTCACGGAGCTCCTCATAACGTCGTTCCTCCTCTTCAAGCTGCGTTGGCGACTGTAGCGAGGGCTGCCGCCGAGAGATGATCACCTCCTTGCACTTGGTCTCCAGCTCCTCCATCTCGTTTCGGAGCTCCACCAAAGTGTCCTACATACAACACAAACAAAACCACCTTTAGTCAATACAGCACATCAACACTACTGCAGTCCCGTATTTGAGCCTAAAACTTACAATTTTGCGGTAGTACGAGCGCTTGACCAGCATCCTCTGCTTCACTCTCTTCTCCGACTCGGTGAGGGGTGCGAAGCCGTTGCGAGCTCTTCTCCGTCTTGCAGGCTTGATCTCCTCCGAGTTGGGGCTCTCATTCTCCTCCTTCTTGTTCGTTTTAACCTTCGTTTTAGCTTTAACTTTGGTTTGCTTGGGCCTAGTCTCCACCACTTTAGACGACTCGGCTTTAGGACTCGTTGGGTTAACGGAGACCGTGGGTGGCGGGGACTCGAGACGAGTTAACCCTTCTTTTGTGGCCAATTCCTGGATGATCCGACTCATTGAGAGCTCTGGACGGTGCTTGCGTCTGCATTTTAGAGGAAGGATTGACAGCGTTTTAGTTTCAATTTACTCACCTACAGAATTGGGTGATTGGGTCATTGGACGGAACGGACTTTTGGGTGAAGAGGTCGAGCGACGCCATGTCCAGTCGCTTGTCGGCGTGGCGCCGAGGCGCGGGCCCATTGAGCAGGTCGGCGATTTTCATGGCCGCAAAGGGGACGCGCCTGCCGTTTGATGCGCAAAACCAGAAGTGCCTCCTCCTCGCCGCCAACTGCTGATGTCTTATGCGCAGGACTCAAAAGCGCAAAATGGGCACGTTGATTACTCAAAACCGGCTGACTACCATACATTCCCCAAGTGTGTAAACCGTCGTTTAGTGAAAAAATACACGAAATGTGTGTGAAGTGACGACAAATGGGGAGGAACAAATCGCCCCTCGAGATCTCGAGATGGAGCGCCCGAGCTTCAAGGCCGCGGGGTGATCAGCCGATGAGATTCCGAATCCTTCCTGAAGGATGAATGTGTTGAGTCCGCGCAGGTTTCAGTTGACTTTCGATACTTTTGCTTTCTGTCCTGGCTGGATGTACAGTACTGTACAAGTTGTATTGCTTGCTTGACATGTGAGTTTACCGAAGCGTGGGGAGCCCCGTCATCGGCGGCTTGCTCGCATGCAGACCACCTTCTTAACACCGGTACCGCCGATTGCCACGATGTCTGAAGAGATAAAGACCGAAAAGTTTGGCAGCGATTACGCGGAACTCCACGTGCTCAATGCTGACTCGTTCTCTCGCGACGGCCCTTACCCACGCATTGCTGACAGATACTTAAGTGCCGTATAGTTGAAGCGGCACCTGCGCTCGCAGATTGCAATTGATCTTCGATCAGCTTCTCATGGAAATCGGCTGTTAGAAACGTTTCTAAAGAGAGCTGGCGTTGAAGCTGTCGCGAGGCCCAACTACTGCTAACCTTAGAATGCGAGATAGATAGCGTCGATGAAATTGGTGCTACCTGTCGAGCACATGTATCACTGCGTAGAGCTTGCGTTATCCCAACGAGGAATCACAAGTCTACGTCATATCTCACATCTGCAAACTCTGCAATGCTAAGTCTGTGTGCTACATCATCTACCCCCGAGATGGCAACCACTGGGATTCCTTGAAATATTACATTGTACGCTCACAGCTCGCCAATTGTTTTGTACATGGCACTCGCTGGGGCACACCAGACCTGGCAAGACTCAAGAATGCGAACGGTAGCAGCTATAAAATAGCACCAGCATCGTGCCTCGCCTAAAGATGCAGTTTCTAACCGCATGCAGGGTAGAAATTGGCTGTAGAGTGTCCGAATCGTGTGTCCAAGTGAGACCGTCGCCGCTTGCCAGCCGATAAGAGCCCTCTCGGCAGAGAGCGGCGTTCTTGGTCAGGCTTGACCAGGCAGTCGTTATCGAACGTTGAAGCGTTCTGACGCACGGCCGACAGCGGATGGACTCGATCAGCAACGCCAGCAACGTGACTTCGCCGCCTTTCGCCAGGATCGGCAAGGAGCGAGCCGTGATGGCTGGCAGCAGGAATCCTGTCTACAGGAGGCCCATCACGGTGTGCGGAGCTACACACGACATCGATGTCGGCAGCGCGGCTGACGTGACGCCATCGTACACATGTACAACGCTGCAAAGTGAGACTGTGGCGACGACGCGAACGAGCCAACCGGCATCGAAGGCGTCACGTCAGTTTGCGACGCGCTTATCTGGCATTGTTTTCCTTGCCAATACATGTATAGCAAAATTTTCGTCGCTGGGGGTAACTTTTTTTTAAATCCTTAGATGCGGACACTGTTGCAAACTCGTTACGCAACCGCAAAAGCACACAGTTCAAATGTACGACTTGTTGCCCAGTTTGTTGCAAGAATTCTCGGGGGACACATAAAAACATCTTTTTGCAGCCGGCATGAAAGAGAAGATGACTGAACCGGCAGTGAGACTTGCAGCGATATAATTCACAAGTTGGGAAGAACTCACGCTTAGATATATCGTCTACCTAGTCGCGATACTTTATGGATCTTTTGGCTAGATTTCATTCTGATACACGTCGGGACACCTGCTCGCATCCTCGTAAAGGAAGCCGAATCGACTCAAGCGGTTTCGTGTAGTCGTCGACGGCGAGTACTCGAGTACAACAAAGCGCAACTTCATTCAAAATACCCGCCGCAGATTTTGCCATGTCCGGAATACATGTACCACATTGAATGGATCCAAGATATTCTACATGTAGCAAGTTTTTTTTTAGCGAAGTTCAACCTTAAGGTGCCGGCGTCGAGTTTCTGAGGTGCAGAATTCGAGCATCGCATGAGCGATCCCGATGTGGCCGCAGCGCAAACTCCAGCCACAGCTCTGCTAAAATCTCACTGACCATTTCATCTAGCTCCTTACGCGAAAACCCCCCCCCCCCAGATTTTAATAATGTTCCTCGTAGCCCGAACATGTGCTTAGGACAGCTTTTGAAACATTTGTACGGATTCCCGCGAATAAGTTACTTCAGACCTTACCTCTCCTTAATCCTTGTACTGTACGCTACCTCTGAACCACACTTCATTCGTTCCCATCGCGTGTACCCCTTCGATCAGCAAATTCCAAACTCAAGGAAAACGGGAAGTCGGAAGATGGATTTGATAAACCGGATTCCTATTGAGATCACTCCAGTAGCTTTTCGCTTCACTTGCACTCTCACTCAAGGCCACGCTTCAATATGCACAGTGGTTAATTCTTGTAAAACTTTTGGATCCTTTCTTTCTTACGCGGGCTGACAGACACTCGCGTCCGTGCCTACGAGCCCCAACGCAATTGACCTACATATTTCAAACATGGGATCGTCTGACCAAACCAAGTCGACCGACGGACCGAGCGGTTAGTAGCCGGTCTTCTTGGTCTTGCCGCCCGTGGCGGCTGCTGCGTAGGGGTTCTCTCCCCCTGGTGGCCCGTACGACGTGTAGGCTGGCTGCGAGTTAAGCGGCTGACGCTGGCCCGCCTGCTGGCCGAAGTAGTTCCGCGGGTGCGGGTTGTACGGCTGCTGCCGCACGGGCATGGTGATCTCCTGGTAGCCGTAGCGGCGGTGGCGGCGCGAGTGGATGATGTAGCACGACAGCGCCACGAGCATGATCTCGAGTGCCACGATGGCGAACACGAAGACCGCGACCAGCAGCGACTGGTCGTTGACCCACGAGATCATGCGCGTCTCGCACGCGCAGAGCATCGTGTGCTCGGTCATGGCGTTGCTCAGCGAGAAGCTGGGGCCCGCGCACT